>LGRX02009379.1:0-26058 GCA_001247695.2 Cymbomonas tetramitiformis | reverse complement strand
TAAAAATCATATAAAATTATATAGGAATTAAAAAATAATAAAAAAATATATTTGATTTAAACATTTAAAAAACTCTTTTTAAAAATTGTAATTGTTTTTATAAAAGATTAGAAATTATTTATAAAAATATTATAGAAATTATATAGGAAATAAAAAATAATAAAAAATATATTTGATTAAAACATTGAAAAACTCTTTTTAAAAATTGTAATTGTTTTTATAAAAGATTAGAAACTATTTATAAAAATCATATAGAAATTATATAGGAATTAAAAAATAATAAAAAAATATATTTGATTTAAACATTTAAAAAACTCTTTTTAAAAATTGTAATTGTTTTTATAAAAGATTAGAAATTATTTATAAAAATATTATAGAAATTATATAGGAAATAAAAAATAATAAAAAATATATTTGATTAAAACATTGAAAAACTCTTTTTAAAAATTTAAATTGTTTTTAGAAAAGATTAGAAATTATTAGAAAATTATTTTCTTATATATTGTAATATGGGATTTAAAAAAGGTGAAAAAATTACGGACGAAGCTACTTTAGAGAGACTAAAAATAGCTAGACAAAAAGCTATGGACACTAGAAAAAAGAATGCTGATGCTAAAAAAGATATTAAACTTGCAAAAGAATTAGAAAATAAAAAAGAATTACAAGAAGCTCAAGAAAAAATTCAACAAACAATTAAACCTAAAATTATTCATAAATCTATTGAAAAAGAAATTCCTGAAATAAAAGAATCTTTTAAAAAATCAAAGAAAAAAAAGGAAGTTATTGTTGTTGAAAGTGATTCTAGTGAATCTAGTGATAGTGAACCTGAAGTTATAATAAAAAGATCCAAAAAATCAAAAATCAAAAATGGAAAAAATTATGAAAAAATGAAAATTCACAACCTCCAACTTATAATGATGTTTTAGATAACGATAAACAATTTCATAAAACATATAAATCTTTATTTCCAGAATTTTAATATCTATTATAAGGAAAGATGGAAATTACACGAATTTAGATGATTTAAAATCAATTTTAGAAACCATTATTTTAAATGTTCTTGTAGCCAACTTTAACTTTGTTGCACCCGCTGATAGCGTAACCGTTACATATGAGGCTATTTCTGGATATTTTAATATACAACTTAGTAAAGTTGCACCAGACATTAAATTTGTTGCATTTTCAATTACCGGTGATTTCCAAACTGTTCCAGGCAGTGCATTAGGTAATGCATTAACTGTTATATTTAATTCTCCTGGGAAATATAATGATGTTGATCAAATTTTAGGAGGACGAACAAATAAATCTGTTGCAGGATTAACAAATATTTCTCAAGTAAATAATTTATTTGATATTGAAACACCAGATTTGTTATTTAAATCTAAATTTCCGGGTAATTTACAAACAAATGATGCTATTTATTTAAGAATTACCACGTTACCAACAAATAATTTACAAAGTACTAATCTTTCAAACAATATAAATCAAAATCAAATAATAAGTAGCGACATTTTAGGAAAAGTATTATTACCTTCCGATATTTCTAGTAAATTTATTTCATATTTAGATTTTGATGAAAACTTTGGTATAGATGTACAAGCTTCACAATTTTCTCAATTACGAATTTCAATAACTGATAATAAATCTAGATTAATTCCAACAGCCTTGTCAAAAAATGGTACAGAACAATCCATTAATTTTGCAATTTCTTTGAAATTAAAAGAGTATTCTCAATGAACAATTTTTTATTTTTTATTTATTATATTATAGAAAATGTCTTTACCTTATAGCCTTGCATTTGGTCTTCAAAAATAAAACGGATATTCCACCAACTATTATAGATTAGAAACAACAAATTTGACAAGAGTAGGTCCATATGGTGTAATAACTTTAAATTTACCTGTGAACTCTTTAATAAATATGAAAAGCCTAAGTTTGCATTGTCAAGGTCGTGCTAATGAAACTACTATTGCTTGTACCAACGCTGCGGCACAGGCTGATGTAGTTATAACAACATTACCAAACGGTATAGAAAAACTTATTCAAAGGGTAGAAATTTACAGCGGTGGAATTCAAATTTCGAGTGGTATGCAACAATATTCAACGGTTTCAACTGTGTTGGATAATATAAATACAACGTTGAATAAAGAAGTTTCGTATCAAAGAGTTTTAAAAAATCAAGAAATAAATGTAAATACTGATGACTATTATACAGAATTACGACCATATATATTAAACAACTTTTTACAATTTATAGGCGAAGCAAGTCCAGACTATATTGATACAGCATTATTACCAAGTATACAAATACGATTTTATATGCACGGTCCTGAAGTTTTAGGGGCATACCAAAAATCATTAGGAGCTGGAAATGGTTTTGCCGGAACTGGGGCAGCAGAACTGGCTGCAAATGCTTCTTGGGAATTACAAGATTTGCATTTTACAATTGAAACAATTACATTTTCAAATGGTGTTTATGATAGCGCCGTGGAACGTAAATTAAGAGAAGATTCATTTATTGAGGTGCCTTTTAAAAATTATTTTACATTCTTGGATTCCCAAACAAAAATGGACAAATCAACTAGATTTTCTTTATCTACTCAATGTTTAGATAATTTGTACGCCGTGCAAAGACCTTCAACTTATAATTCAACAAATGCAGGTTTGCATAAAATTGATAATAAAATTGGAGCAACTTATGTGCCGTCATATTTTAGATTTTATGCAGGAAAAATTCAATCTTTTCAATATAATATAAATTCACTTTATTATCCAAATTATAGAGCAACCGCTCTGGATGCCTTTAATTTACTAACTATAGGAAAAGCGGATAATTATTCGGTTGATTCTGGATGCAAAATAAATTCTTTGGAGAACTGGTATAATTCTTATTGGACTGCTATGTTAAGGCTTAATATGCCTTCCGAAATGAATGTTCGTAGTCTTAGTGGCCTAGATACACGTGGTTTGAACTCTCAATTCTTCTTACAAACACAAGCGGGCACAGATGCTTTACAAGAAGCTATTCCCGGTGGTGATAACGAAACTTTTGTAATTTGTGAATGTACTTCTACACTTCGCATAGGTATGGGTAGAATGATTGAAGTTGTTGTGTAAAACTTATTTATTTATAAATAATATATGGTTGAACAAGCTGGACAAATCAATTCTAAAAATCTAGGAAAGTCTTTAGGGAAAATAAATGTTACTTTACCAAATTTAATGTTAACTTCAGGATTTAGAAGTCCTTCAATGATAGTAGTATACTACCGATTATAGCCCCCCTCCAAAATAAGTAACTATAAAATACAAGAAATAATTACGTAACAAATAGAGAATAAATTACGTGATTAAATGTGAGTAAAATAAGAATAAAAATAAATATACAAAAATATAAAGATGAAAACAAAATAAAAAGATAAAGATATAAAAGATAAAGATTAAAAAATATATAAGTAAATGAAAAGTAAATATTGATTAAATTTTCAATAAGTTATATGTTAATTGTTCTTAAATCATTTTAAAACGTTCCTATTATTATATGTGAAACTTCTTCTTCACTATCTTCATCACTATCTTCATCACTTTCTTCATCACTATCAAACACTATACTTTCGGAATCATCGTTTTCAACACCTCGGATAATCAAAGCACATCGTAAAGTATCATGAATATCGTCAATATCAATATCAATTTCAATGTCCAATTCTTCTTGCATCTTTACTAATTTTTTCACAATATCATACAACTCATCATCATATTCTTCTTCTTCACAAAATTCAATTATAGCATCCAAATCATTATATTTACAATCAAACACTCTTCTCAAATGCCATTTGCAAATTTCATACCATTTATCGACTTTTGAAGAAGTCATATTATCAAGTTGATTATTTACCTTATTTTTGTATAAGTTGAATGAATGTAATAAAAGCAATTCTTGATATACATCTTTCATCTCAAGTTGATGTTTCATAAAGAAAATCTTGTCTTGAACTTCAAGAGGAAGATGGTTGAATGTAGTATTCATCTTGCTTTGTATACGATATTCCTTTTTGGCCTCTTTGCAATCACACATACCACATTTATCACATGTTAATCTATGACAAAACATACAATCATGCCATTCAAGATAATCACTAATTAATTCACACCACATATCGGCTATTGAATCACCATCATCTTGAAATTCCGAAACATCTCTAATGAGTTCACACTCTTCACAACATAATTCATGAATAGTGAGGTCTTGTACACACTTGTCATGTTGTGATAAGATTTTGTTGTTGGTAGTCATGGTTGCTTGTTTACCCTACTGAGTTACACTCTTTAAGTGGATTTTATTTTTTGAGGTTTGTTTTAGGATTTATTTTAGATTATTTTTCGGGATACTCATCTAATAAAATGCTTCTTGGAACTTCGCAATAAAACTTTTGTTGATTTGTTAAATAATCAAATAATTCAGGATTTAAAATCTTACAAATAGAATTGTAGTCTTGAAAGTCGGGTTCAAAATGATTTTCATAACACCAAGATAATTCATCTTCGGAAGAATACATAAAACATTCTTCACATACTCTCATATCTTTAAATTCACACAAACTTGGATTCAAGCCAACTTTATGTTTACATCTCAAACACTTTTCAGAAATTCTTTATTCCAATTCAATTTCTATACAAATTTCTTGCATTTCAAGTTGATGTTTCATAAAGTAAATCTTTTCTTGAAGTTCAAAAGGAAGATGATTAAAAGTAGTTGACATATTTTTTCTTACATTATATAGTAACGTAATCTTTAAGTAGATAGATTTTTTGAGGTTTTTTGTCCCCCTGAAAAAACCGAAGAAATTCATCAAGAAAAATCAATAGGTATCAATTCCAAAATAAATCGTATGACTTCATTATTTTCAAACAAAGTACCCGCGAGTGATGCTATTCTTAATTGAATTTCGTTGTTAGCAAAGTAATTAATACTTGATGTCATTGTGAAAATTTTTGTTGGAACAGTTTGCATCGTTATTGATGAACATCTTACAATATAGTTTACGCCAATAACTGAGTTTACACTTGCATCTTGATGAGTGATTTTAAAACTCGCCGTATCAGTTCCATCCTCGGCCACTAAATTAAAATTAAAATAGGAAATAAATGAGTTAGATTGAAATTGAAGAGTACGAATATTATCAGCACCTGCGGGTAACACGATACCCTTTGCAGATTTCGAATAATCTACTTTATTTACAATTTGAACAGAATCACAATCAATATTACGAGCTCCAGAAATATCACCAGCCATATTGATTCTAAAAAACTTAGGTACAGATGAATCAGGTTTTGTTTCAAAATTTATAAAATATATTGTTGAAATACTCGATAAATCTACACCTGCGGTATTTAAATTTATGAAACTATTACCTGATGTTTTTGTTCCAAATAAATCAATATTTGTTTGATTATTTGCAGTGTTGTTTATTTCACCATTTACTCTTGCATTACCATTGACTAATAAGCCTGAATTTGTATTTACTTGCAAAGTTTCGCCACTAACAATAACATCATTTTTATTAGTTGTAGCATCTCCGCTTTGTAATTGAACATATGCTTGACCACTGCCTCGTGTATTTAATAAAATGTTTACATCTATAGAGGAGTCGCCTATTAATCCTGTAGCGTTTAGAAAATATAAATCATTTCTAACATAAACATCACCATTTGTTCTTTCAATATTATTACTTCCAATATTTGTCCATTTACTTGAACCACCGGTAGGTGCATTTCCATTAACCGTATCACATTGTAAATTTTTACAAACAATATCATTTCCAAAAGAAGACATATATATATATATTATATTACAATTTAAAATCAGGTTTAATCCAAACCAATATTCCCGAACCCGGAGTTGCTATGACTTTACTTTCCATACAAACACCAATAATTCCAACATTATTTGTGATGATTTGTGAAGAATTGACAGAACCTCCCGGAGCACAACCTAACATTTGACCTTTGACATAACTTCCATCAATAGCTTTACAAGTTGTAAAACCTTTTGTACAAACAAAACAAGAATTTCCGGTGTTTGAATTCTGAACACAAACGCCAATAGGCATACAATTTTGATTAGATTGACTTGCCGAAGCTGCATATATTTTTACACCATTTACATTTGTAAAGTCGTCGTCAAATTGAACAATATCACCAGCACTTATTGTAGCTCCGGTATTATTTTTAAAAGTGAAAACATTTCCAGTATGTGGAACCGGACTCGTTGGTAAACTCGCTGTGTATGCATTTGTTAAATTTGTTAATGGAATACCTATGGTTGTTAATGATGCTGTTGGTGATGTATACGCCCAATCGATGCTGTTTACAAGTCGTATAGCGTTACAATCCAAATCTCCAGTTAAATTAATATTTCCACCGGTATTTCCAACAGCCAATACTTGACTTAACGAACCAATACTTCCAGAATTTATAGCACCAGATTTTATTTCGCCCGAAACTGAATCATAATATAATTGTAAATTTTCTAATGTCACATCAGGACTTGGTCTTATAGGTTTTACCGTAAATGAATTTGGATTTGTTTGGTATAAATTATTTCCGGTTCCATTGATTATAATTCTATTTGCAACATTATCACTTGTTCGTCCGTTATTATGACCTGCATAGCTTCCTAAAAATGTACAACCCGAACCTGGATAAAATGTTCCACTTTCCCTACCAATAGCTACAATGTTGGTTTCTAATATTTCATTTTTATTACACGAATCATCACCAATACATACCGAGAATTGAGGCGGCAAATCATATCCACAACCCGAACCCATACATATTGTATCTACTGAATTTGTTGCATTAAAAGCCATACAATTCCTTCCCATACAAATAGAACGTTCGCCTATATGATTAGCATTTATATAACTTTGTGTTTGTTCACCAATAGAAATTTTAGCAGCCCCTCCCGAACCTGATTCAAGTCGAATATTATTTCCACTTAGTTTTTCTTGATTTATTGTCATTGTACCGGTTCCGGTAAAAGAAATATCATTAGTTGTGGTTGTACTTCCTTGGTCCGTGACAGATTGTAAATTTTGGTTAGCCCCGGAAGGAAGGTTTTGAAGCAAAGAACCGTCACCAATAAATTTTCCTGAATTTAATGTAATATCACCAGTGTTCAAAATTAAAGGTCCATCATTTAAAAGTACACCTGCTCCAAGCGGTTCTACGTTCAATGTTGTTTGCATAAATGACCATTCATTTATACCGGTATCTCCTATTTTCAATCTTGTTTGAGAAACAGGGTCTAAAGATTTTATTTCAAATGAACTATCAAGTTCATCTAAACCTATGGAAAATTTTGATTTGCTTGCAGGATTGTTTAAAATAAAATCATAGAAATTGATGTTATTCACTAAATTTAAATCACCATCAGTTTGTAATTTCATAAACTCTCTTTGATTATTTACATCAGAATTGTCAATAAAATCAATATCATTTTGATATAAGAAATCTGAAGCCATATGAATTGTTTGACAAGGATTTAAATTATCACCTATTTGATTTACATTGAGTTGATTGATTGTTAAAGGGTCAGGAGTAGATGGAGTAGAACTTCCATTAAATGTACTTGCAACTACATTGTTTCCGAATGAAGACATTATATATCATAATACATCTTTTAAATTTATGGTTTATATTTCAATACATTTGCGGCGTCTCTATAAATTTGACCACCTTGTAAATTGCTTGTCTTTCCATCCAGTATGAAGGTAGCGTCATCAGTTGACACAGCCAGGCCAAAAAATCTGACGTCACTAATGAATTTATCTTGGTCGGTAGGAAACATATGTAATAATTTATCATTGTCTCCGCTATCTTGGTTATACCTGCCAATAATGATTGCCTCTTTGACTTTTAATGAACTACCTAAAACAAAATCATTTCCAAAAGAAGACATTATATACTATATCCTATAATTTAATTTTATTTCACAAAGAATGTCGGTGCAAGTGTTGGTAATTTATTATTTAATGGATGAATATTAGGAAATGAAAACATAGCATTCTGTTTTGTAATTTTATCACCGTGTCCTAATGCATATGACTTGAAACCTGCCATAAAGTCCACATTAGATACTCTTGCAGGTGGTCGCAAATCTTGGATTGTTTTACATGGAACAATCATCATTGATGGACTTCTAAATCCTGAGGTTAACATCATATTTGGTAATTTTACATCGACTTTTCCTAAAGGTTTTCCTAACTTATTAGCAAAAATTTGTCCAGCTTGTTCAGCCATATATAATTACAATTAAATTAGTTTTACACAACGACTTCAATCATTCTACCCATACCAATACGAACAATACTTGTACATTGTGCAATAATAAATGTTTCGTTATTTGTCAAAGCTGTTTGAAGTGGGTCTGCGGTTGATGATTTCTGAGTTACCAAAAATAAGCTTGAATTTAGACCTCTCGTATCAATTCCTGAACAATTTCTGGGTCCCATCCCTGGCATAGGCATATTCAATCGAAGCATAGCAGTCCAATAAGAATTATACCAATTTTCTAAAGAATTAACTTTACAACCTGAATCGTCGGAATAATTATCAGCTTTACCGATAGTGACCAAGTTAAAAGCATCGAGAGCGGTAGCACGATAGTTTGGATAATAAACAGAATTAACATTATATTGCCAAGATTGAATGTCTCCAGCATAAAATCTGAAATAACTTGGAACATAAGTAGCCCCTATTTTATTATCGATTTTGTGTAAACCTGTATTTACAGAATTATAATCTGAAGGCCTTTGAACAGCGTACAACATATCCAAAGATTGTGTTGATAAAGAAAATCGATTTGATTTAGTCATTTCCGTTTGATTATCTTGAAAGGTAAAATAATTAGTGAAAGGCATCGATATATACGAATCTTCTTTTAGTTTCCTTTCGACAGCACTATCGTAAACACCATTTGAAAATGTAATTGTTTCGATTGTAAAATGCAAATCAGTTAATTTCCATGTCGCTTTTGCAGCAAGTTCGGCCGCACCAGTTCCATTAAATCCATTTCCAGCCCCTAATGATTTTTGATAAGCTCCAAGAACTTCGGGACCATGCATATAAAAACGTAACTGAATACTAGGAAGTAACGCAGTATCCAGGTAGTCAGGAGCACTTTCCCCTATAAATTGTAGGAAATTATTCAAAATATATGGTCTTTCTTTTTGATAATAACTATCGGTATTAACATTTATTTCTTGATTTTTCAAAACACGTTGGTAAGATACCTCTTTGTTTAACGTAGTTTTAAGATTGTCCAAAACCGTTGATACCGTTGAATACTGACTCATACCACTCGAAATAGCTATTCCACCGCTGTACATTTCTACACGAGAAATCAATTTTTCGATTCCATTTGGCAAAGTTGTGATAACTGAATCATCTTGGTCTGCAGCGTCCTTACAAGCTATAGCAGTTTCATTAGCACGACCTTTACAATGCATGCTTAAACTTTTAAGATTACACAAAACATTGACTGGAAGATTTAGAGTAATAACACCGTAAGGATTTACTTCGGTTAAGTTTGTTGTTTCAAGGCGAAAATACTGAGTACTATATCCACTTAGTTTTTGAAGTCCAAATGCAAGACTATAAGGTAAAGACATTTATAATATATATAATATAATTTTAATTAACATATTCTTTTAATTTCAAAGATAATGCATAGTTTATGGATTGTTCATTTCCATTTCGGGAAACGGCTGTAGGAAGTAATCTTGATTTGTTGTCGGTAATGGATATTCGTAATTGAGAAAATTGTGAGGCTTGCACATCTATAGAAAAAATTTCATCGTAGTCTAAGTAGGTAATGAATTGATTTGTTAAGTCTGAAGGTAAAAGAATCTTACCTAAAATGTCGCTACTTATAATTTGATTCTCTTTAAAATTATTTGAAAGATTTGTGCTTTGTAAATTATTTGTGGGCAACGTTGATATTCTAAGATAAATAGCATCGTTTGTTTGTAAATTACCAGGAAATTTGGAAATAAATACTTCATCTACGGTTTCGATATCAAACAAATCTTTAATCTGTGAAATGTTTGTGAGACCAGCAACTGACTTATTCGTTTGCCCACCTAATATTTGGTCAACATCGTTATACTTTCCTGGTGAATTAAAAATATCATTCAATGCATCATCTAATGGACTGCCCGGCACTGCTTGAAAATCACCGGTTATCGAGAATGAAACAAATTTAATATCGGGAGCGGGTTTACTAAGTTTTATGGTGAAATGTTGTGAAATTGCATCGTACGTAACATCAACCCTATCCGCAGGTCTTGCAAATCCAAAGTGAGCGACAAGAACATCTAAAATAATCGTTTCTAAAATCGTTTTTATATCATCTAAATCTGTATAATTTCCATCAGGTATTCTACATTCATACAAATCATCTTTGTTTGTGTTCGCTATATAAAAAATTGAATTATATTCATTGATGGTATACCAAGAGTAGTATACTACCGATTATAACCCCCCCAAAACCCTAAAGACGATAATAAATGATTAATAAATACAAGAGAAAACCCTAAAGAAATAATTACGTAATAAATAGGGAATAAATTACGTGATTAAATGTGAGTACGATAAAAAATAAATAAAAAATCTACAATAAAAAATAAATAAAAAAATCTACAATAAAAGATAAAGATAAAATTGAAAGTAAATAAAAAGTAAATTAATTAATGTTTCAATAAGATATATGTTAATTGTTCTTAAATCATTTCACCATTTTTAAAGATATGATATTTACCCATTTAACATATGCCGAATATTCTTTTTCATCTTCATTTTCAATATTTAAATCATAGAATTGTTTAGTTTTAATATGTGTAGGGGAGTCCTTGTGTTTAGAATCCAAATAATGTCTATGATACCCTTTTTCATTTATTCCATTATTTATGTCTTCATAACCTTTCTTTGTAATTTTTGTTAATATTTTTGTAAATGAGGTATCCATCCAAAAATCACAACAACCTTCATTTTTTTCGGGGTCAACTTTGACAATCCTTGGTTTGACATATATCAATTCACAAAGAATGTTTTGAGATTCTTCTTCATGCCTTTCTTTGAGTAAATTGCAAAATTTCAAATACTCATCACTCGATAATTTTGTTTTAACTTCGTCAACAAGATTTTGAATATCATGTGAAGTATTCATCTTGCTTTGTTTACACTATTGAGTTACACTCTTTAAGTGGATTTTATTTTTGAGGTTTTTTGTCCCCCTGAAAAAAACCGAAGAAATTTATTACTAAATATACGGTATACGTATCAATTCCAATACAAAACGTAA
Organism: Cymbomonas tetramitiformis; assembly: GCA_001247695.2. Lineage (NCBI taxonomy): Eukaryota > Viridiplantae > Chlorophyta > Pyramimonadophyceae > Pyramimonadales > Pyramimonadaceae > Cymbomonas > Cymbomonas tetramitiformis. The sequence continues at coordinate 14,693 of LGRX02009379.1, read as the reverse complement.
AGTGTTATTTGCAAATTGTTCACCGGAAATGTCCGTTATTCTTAACTCAACTTCGTCATCAGCTTCAATATAATTTACACTTGAATTTAATGTAAATCTTTTTGCTTTTGTGGTATTGACCGTTATCGTTGAACATCTCAAAAAATATTCCGTACCAATCTTTGGTTGAATTGAAGTATCGGCGTGTGTTATCTTGAACTTGATATCGTCTGTACCATCAGTAGCTATAGTAGCAAAATCCAAGTAAATAATGAAACTATCATTAGGAAATTGAATGGTTCGTATATTTTCATTTCCGGGTGCTGAAAGCGTAGTTACTCTTGAAATTTCTTCATAATTCAATTCTTTATTTACTTTCAAAATATTTATATCCGCGACAGGAGTTTGAACAATATCAGCTTTTATTAAATTAGCACCTCGGATATCACCTAACATATTAATTCTAAAAAATTCATTTGATGGTATATCAGGTCGTTTTCGAAACTGCAAAGCATACACTGAATCAACTGCTGCTTCATCAACCAGTGATGTATTCAAATCTATAAATGTTGAATTAGCAGATTTTGGCCCTTGTAATTCTAAATTTGTCTTGGAACCTAATTGTGCATTAATTATAATGTTATTGCATTCTATATCATTACATCCTATTATATCACCTTTCATATTGATACTAAAAAATTTAGGTACAGCTGAATCAGGTTTCGTTTGAAAATTTATAAAATATATCGTTGAAACACTCGATAAATCTACACCTGAGGTATTTAAACTTATGAAACTATTACCTGATGTTTTATTTCCAAATAAATCAAGATTTGTGGTATTATCTGGTGCGACCAGTTCTGTTTTTCCATTGATTTTTGCATCACCGTTTACTATCAAACCGAAAGTTGTATTTACTTGCAGTTCACTGCCTGTAACGATTATAACACTATTATCAGTTCCATCCTTCAATTCAATTTGTGCCTTTCCATTATTTAAAATATTTTTCAAATATCGAAAATTTATAATTGAAGTATTCAAAACGTCTCTGCCGTATAAATTGTTTACGTATACGTCACCAACGGTCCTTTCTATATCATTACCACCGGGTAGGTTTTGCCACTTAGTAGACCCCCCGGTAGGAGCATTTCCATTTACCGTATTACATTGTATATTTTTACAAACAATATCATTTCCAAAAGAAGACATCTGATATATATATATATATATTAAATCACAATTTAAAATCAGGTTTAATCCAAACCAATAATCCTGAACCCGGAGTTGTTATAACTTTACTTTCCATACACACACCGATAATTCCAACATTATTTGTAGTAATTTGTGAAGCATTAACTGAACCTCCCGGAGCACAACCTAACATTTGACCTTTAACATAACTTCCATCAATAGCTTTGCAAGTTGTGAAACCTTTTGTACAAACGAAACAAGAATTTCCGGTTGTTGCATTTTGAACACAAACTCCAATAGGCATACAATTTTGATTAGATTGACTTGCCGAAGCTGCATATATTTTTACACCATTTACATCTGAAAAATCATCAGAAAATTGAACAATATCTCCAGCATTTATTGTAGCTCCGGTATTATTTACAAAAGTAAATACATCACCCGTATGAGGAACCGGACTTGTGGGTAATGTTGCCGTATATGCATTTGTCAAACCTGTCAAAGGAATTCCTAAGGTCGTCAATGATGATGTTGGCGTTGTATATGCCCAGTCTATGCTACTTACAAGTCGTATAGCACTACAATCCAAATCACCGGTTAAATTAATGTTATTTTCAGAATTACCGACAGCCAAAACTTGACTTAATGAACCAATACTTCCAGAATTTATTGCACCAGATTTTATTTCACCGGAAACTGAATCATAATACAATTGTAAATTTTCTAATGTCGCATCAGGACTTGGTCTTATAGGTTTTACCGTAAATGAACTTGGATTTACAGAATTTAATTCAACACCGGTTGCATTTATACAAATAGTATTGTTGACAGACGAAGTTCCTCCGGTATTCTTATTAGCATATGAACCTAATGACACTGATTTTAGACCACTAAAAACTTCGCCTGCAAATCTTCCTACAGAAACAGATTCCACACCGGCGTTACTTTGTCCGGAATCATCTCCTAAATTTACCGAATACTTCCCAGCTTGGTCATATCCACTACCTGAACCTAAAGCCAAAACATCAATTCCACAACCGAATGAACCAGCATTTCTGCCTATTAATATTGCACGTTGTGCATTTATATATCCGTCATCACTTGTTGTTTCACCAATACGAATTTTAGCATCTTGAGTACCGCCTCTAATCCTAATTAAAGCACCATCAATTTCATCTTGATTTATCGTAAATTTTCCAGTTCCGGTAAAAGAAATATCATTCGTTGTAGTTGTACTTTCTTGGTCGGTAACAGATCGTAAATTTTGGTTAGCCCCGGAAGGTTTTGAAGCAAAGAACCGTCACCAATAAATTTTCCAGAATTTAAAGTAATATCACCTGTGTTTAAAATTAGAGGTCCATCATTTAAAAGTACACCTGCTCCAAGTGGTTCTACATTCAATGTGGTTTGCATAAAGGACCATTCATTGATACCGTTGTCTCCTATTTTCAATCTTGTTTGAGGAACAGGGTCTAAAGATTTAATTTCAAAAGAACTATCAAGTTCATCCAAACCTATAGAGAATTTTGATTTACTTGCAGGATTGTTTAAAATGAAATCATAAAAATTGATATTATTAACCAAATTTAAATCACCATCAGTTTGTAATTTCATGAATTCTCTTTGATTATTTACATCAGAATTATCAATAAAAACAATATCATTTTGATATAAAAAATCTGAAGCCATATGAATTGTTTGACAAGGGTTTGAATTATCACCTATTTGATTTACATTTATTTGATTAATTGTTAAAGGGTCAGGAACATTTGTAGATGGAGTTTGTTTACCATTAAATGTACTTGCAACTACATTATTTCCAAATGAAGACATTATATATCATAACACAAGTTTTAAATTTACGGTTCAGCAAGTTTCATGTATACAGTTCCAAATTTATCATTTATATTCTCTTTGAATACATATAAACCATTTACTTGTGTAATTTCTTCAACCGGAGGAACATTATTTGTTTCTACAATAGGCAAACCTCCAAATCTAACTTTCATTTTATTTTCTTTTGCAGCCATATTCAAACTTGTAACACCCGGGTTACCACTTTGACTTCCATCAATATTCATATTTATATCAGCTCCAATTATTTGAAAGGTTGTTCTTGTTGTTTTATCTTTAGCACCAATAAACACACCGTCATTAACTTTGATATTCTTATCTAAAACAAAATCATTTCCGAATGAAGACATTATATACTATATCCTATAATTTAATTTTATTTCACAAAGAATGTCGGAGCCAAAGGTGCCAGTTTATAGTTTAATGGATGAATATTGGGAAATGAAAACATAGCATTTTGTTTTGTAATTTTATTACCGTGTCCTAATGTATACGATTTGAAACCTGACATAGGGTCCACATTAGAAACTCTTGCCGGTGGTCGCAAATCTTGTATTGTTTTACATGGAACAATCATCATCGAAGAACTTCGAAAGCCTGAAGTTAACATCATATTTGGTAATTTAACATCGACTTTTCCTAATGGTTTATTTCCTAAGTTTGAAGCAAAAATTTGTCCCGCTTGTTCAGCCATAATTATATATAATTACAATTAAATTAGTTTTTATACAACCACTTCAATCATTCTTCCCATACCTATACGAATGATACTTGTACATTGTGCAATAATAAATGTTTCGTTATTCGTCAAAGGTGTTTGAAGTGGGTCTGCGGTCGATGATTTTTGAGTTTGAAGAAAGAATGAAGAATTCAAACCCCGGGTATCTATTCCACTACAATTACGAGGTCCCATACCTGGCATAGGCATATTTAATCGAAGCATAGCAGTCCAATAAGAGTTGTACCAATTTTCTAAAGAATTAACTTTACAACCTGAATCGTCGGAATAATTATCAGCTTTACCAATAGTGACCAAGTTAAAAGCATCGAGAGCGGTGGCACGATAATTTGGATAATAAATTGAGTTGACATTATATTGCCAAGATTGAATGTCTCCGGAATAAAATCTAAAATAACTTGGAACGAAAGTAGCACCTATTTTGTTATCAATTTTATGCAAACCTTCATTAACAGAACTGTAATTTGAAGGCCTTTGAACAGCGTATAACATATCCAAAGATTGTGCCGACAAAGAGAATCGATTCGATTTAGTCATTTCCGTTTGAGTATCTTGAAAGGTAAAATAATTAGTGAAAGGCATCTCAATATATGAATCTTCTTTTAGTTTTCTTTCGACAGCACTATCGTAAACACCATTTGAAAATGTAATTGTTTCAATTGTAAAATGCAAATCAGTCAATTTCCATGTCGCTTTTGCAGCAAGTTCGGCAGCCGCGGTTCCATTAAATCCATTTCCGGCTCCCAAGGACTTTTGATACGCTCCAAGAACTTCCGGTCCATGCATAAAAAAACGTAACTGAATGCTAGGAAGTAACGCAGTATCTAGGTAGTCAGGTGAAGATTCCCCTATAAATTGTAGGAAATTATTCAAAATATATGGTCTTTCTTCTTGATAATAACTATCGGTATTAACATTTATTTCTTGATTTTTCAAAACTCTTTGATAAGATACTTCTTTATTCAACGTTGTTTTAAGATTGTCCAAAACCGCTGATACCGTTGAATACTGACTCATACCACTCGAAATAGCTATTCCACCGCTGTAAATTTCTACACGAGAAATCAATTTTTCGATTCCATTTGGCAAAGTTGTGATAACTAAATCAGGTTGGGTTGCGGCGTCCGTACAAGCTATGGCAGGATTGTTAGCACGACCTTTACAATGCATACTTAAACTTTTCAGATTACACAAAACATTAACTGGAAGATTCAAAGTTATAACACCGTAAGGATTTACTTCGGTCAAGTTTGTCGTTTCAAGACGAAAATATTGAGTACTATATCCACTTAGTTTTTGAAGTCCAAATGCAAGACTATACGGTAAAGACATTTTTTCTATAATATATATAATATAATTTTAATTCACATATTCTTTTAATTTCAAAGATAATGCATAATTTATGGACTGTTCAATTCCATTTTGGGAAACGGCGGTAGGAAGTAATCTTGCTTTTTTGTCCGTAAGTGTGATACGAAGAAATGTAAATTGTGATGCTTGAATGTCTATTGCAAAATTTTCATCGTAATCTAAATAAGTAATAAATTGTTTAGTTAAATCTGAAGGTAGCAAAATTTTCCCTAAAATATCACCGGAAATAATAACATTCTCTTTTGAATTATTGGAAAGGTTAGTGCTTTCTAAATTGTTTGTTGGCAACGATGAAATTCTGAGATAAATAGCGTCATTTGTTTGCAAATTACCGGGAAATTTGGAAATAAATACTTCATTTACGGTTTCGATGTCAAACAAATCTTTAATCTGTGAAAAATCTGCTAAACCGGCAACTGATTTATTTGTTTGTCCGCCTAAGACTTGGTCTACATCATTGTATTTACCGGGAGAATTAAAAATATTATTTAATGCATTACCTAAATTACTCCCTGGCACTGCTTGAAAATCACCGGTTATTGAAAATGCAACAAATTTAATATCGGGAGCAGGTTTGCTAAGTGTAATCGTAAAACGTCCTGAAATTGCATTGTAAGTAACATCAACGCTATCAGCAGGCCTTGCAAACCCAAAGTTGGCGACAAGAACATCTAAGATAATTGTTTCTAAAATCGATTTTAAATCATTTAAATCTGTATAATTTCCATCAGGTATTCTACATTCATACAAATTATCAGAATTTATTTTAGCAATATAGAAAATTCCATTATATTCATTAATGGTATACCAAGTCTTTGCAGCCGAAAAACTGTTTACAATTATTTTCAATTTGTTTGTATTTTTATAGTTTGTTAATTGTGTTGGTATATTGATATTGATAATTCTGGAATCACCAAACGATGAAAGGTCTTCATTTGATAAATAAAGTGTACGTTCAGATATTACACTCATGACTATCTCTATTTATAATATCAATATAGTTTTTATTCATTTCAATATCTTCCTTTGAATCTCTATTCAATGGTAAAGGTAATTCAATGTTTCCATTATACATATCGTCATATAGTTTTGGTCTTTTGATATAATCATCAACAATCAATTCAATATGAAATGTGGATAAATCAGGGTACAAAATTTGAGCATTTTTGATTAAGTGTTCACGTTCCATAATTTACCAAAAGATTATTATTTTCATCTTTAATCATATTTTCATTGATGGATGTATACTTATTTGATTGTGATTATCTATACTTCTATCAAATGATGTCATTCTTTGAGGACCTTTGTTTGATATATAATCAGCCAATAATCTTGCTTCTAAGGGTGCGTCGTCATGCAAGTAATTTTTGTCGATATCGAAATTTACTCCTAACATTCCTAATGGATTTAAATCTTCTGAAATTCGATTGTTAAATTCATCACTTCCAACATTTTTTGATGAAAGATTTCTTGCGTCATTCAAAGCATTTCCGAACATCAACACATCGAGTCCGGTCCCTATAGTATTAAATGTAGATTTCAATAAATTTACCTTATTAACTTTGTTATTCTTTGGCATTTGAACGAATTGTTTGAGATTATGCGGCGAAGTGATATATTGATACGGTGCTTTCAATAAATCATAAGGGTTCTTGTTTTCGAAGTAATGAAACAACTTTCTATTTGAATTTGATGGTATTTTCAAAGCTCCCGCAGTGGCCCAATCAGTTACAACTCGATGAATATTTTGCGGTGCATTTCCATTGACTTTAGGAGTATGTATATGTGATAGAAATGGATTGAAGGTCGTTGATTGAACATTGAATTTCTCACCGACATGAATGGATTTCGCACCGCCCAAAGATGTCCCTAACAATTCAATGTCATGATTAGGATACTTTTTCAACGTGTCTAAATATACCTTTTCAGCCCTTAAAAATGAATCTCGTGTTTCATGTTTACCTTTAATCACCGAAAATATGTCCGCTCTATCTTCATTTAAGTAGGATGGATTTGACGACGCACCGTGATATGCAATATGTATTTGATTATTTCCATTATTGAGTACTACGGCGTCATAATTTGAAAGCTCCGGGTCAATATTGAATCGATTGTTGAGAATATCTTTATTCAATTGTCTTTGAGCGGTCACATAGGTGTTATGCTCATAACCGCCCGGAAATAACAAATCAGATTGATAATTTCTTGAACCGAGATAAGAAGATATTCCGACATGATATGCTTATTCCCTAAGACTATTTGAAAATGATTGTTGAATTTGTGACGGTTGTAAGTCACCTAATTGTTTGAACAAGCTATTCATTTGAACTCTATATCGTTTCTTTTCACTTTCATTTGACTCATATCTTTTATTCAAATCTGAAACTGAATTAGGAGTATCCATGTTATTAGGAAAACTGAATATCTTACTTGATGAATTCAGCATTTTCTTATTGCAAAAATTATTCAATGGTGAGCACAAAGACCCTTGCATACTAATATAATAACATATACTATATAAATGACTTGTAAGTATTCAATATCTCAATACACTAAAGATAAAGCAAACAAATTAAATGTATATGTCAAGATATCAACAAATAAAGATAAGAAGATTGATGTGTTTGATAAGAAAACTGATAGAAAATTAGCGACTGTCGGTGCGTGCGGTATGATGGATTATCCATCTTATATTAAGTTAAAAGGTATTAAATATGCTAACCAAAGGAGGAAATTATTTAAGTTAAGACACAATAAATACCGAATTAAGATAGGGACAAATAGTTATTTCGCTGATAAGTTGTTGTGGTAAAGTTTTAGTCGGCAAATTCTATTTCAACTTTTGTAGGAGTGGTGTACAAGTCATTTATTCCTTTTCTACAACTAATGCATATGAAAGGAAAGTTCTTTTGATGTTTAATGAATTCTGGAGTGAGAGCTTGCCTACCATCCTCAAAGGCTAAACAATCTATGCAACAAATTCTGTTGCACTCAATGCACCTAGTGCAAACCGGTTGCTTTCTGGTCGGTTCCATGTGCCTCAAGTCGATTGTTATTTGTGAGCCTGTAAACACACTAATCATTATTAAGTATATTGTAATATTATTTGCAAGAAAAGCATGTCACACAATAGAATACAAATATAAGAAAACACTTATTATATATTGCACAGCCCAATTATTTCAAGGCTGGTAAGTTCAAAACTAAAACAGTCAATAAGTTATGGCCTACGTTGGAACCTATTTTGTCCGTTGAGCATATTTGCAAAAAAGACAAAGGCCAAGGTGAGGCCGAAAATGACCTGCGTGAAGAAAATTGCCACAAGCTCGGCTGAATAATTGGTTACGAACCAAAGCACTTTGGTGGTTCCAACACAAAACGGGTTCACCGAGTTGAAAGTCTTTGAGCATTGCAAGAATATGTGTGCCTGCTGAGTTAGAGTTATGATTATTCCAAAAAAATATCATTGCAAAGACTCCAAATAGAAATATCTTGGCGAAAATTCCCTGAGTGTGCAGCCAATGGGCCAACCACCCTGCGTCCGATTCAGGGTTGGGGTTGCTGTTAGCAAACGTTGTAGCCAGTTCAAAATCCCCAACCCCATACTTGTGTGCGTTGCCCCAATGGTGCTTTTTCATAAAACCTTTCGAACTTGCAATAGAATACAAAAAATAAACGCCTGAAACAGGCTTTCCTCGAAACAGCCCTCTCATGGCCCACACATCGGTAACCTTATTTAGATATCTTTGTTCAAAGGGTTTACCAAAAGGGTCTCTTTTAATTGGAGTACCCCGAGGTGAAAGCAAAATATCACCTTCAGTGGGAGGAGGTGCAGCAGCAGCGGGGACGTTGTCAGCCATTTCAAAAGTATAAAACTGCATCCCCACCCCACCGCATACCCAAGCAATTTATTCCTCGGTCTCCTCATACGACACCGAACCTGAAGACATAGTCTCAGAAATATGTTTCGTACGTAAGTACTTTTCTTGAACACGATGCTTCTCCTCTAATAAAGAGTTGTAGTTGGATCTACAAGCTCGTCAAACCGTACTTTTAATGGGTCATATTTGATAGCTTTTTCATAGACAACCTCAATCGCTGCCGAGGCTGTGGGGTTCTTTGAAGTTAACATCACGATACGACGTTTGAGTTGGGTGACCTCGTTTATTAATTGGTCAACGTGAGCTTGTGAAAAGCTTGGAACGTTCAACGTTGCTGCTGGTACAAACAGTTTCATCGCGAGACTTTAATAACGTTAACTCCGATTCTGTTTCTCGCAATTTCGAAGTTAGTTCTTCGTGAGCGTAACAAATAGTGTTGTATTTTGTAGTGAGATCGGCCAACTCAGACACACAGTTGTTATAGGTCTCTTGAACGGAGTTTTTCTCTGCGGTCAGTTCCGCAACTCTGCTGTTCAAATCCGTGTTTGCTAACAAGACAGTAGAATAACTAGCAGTCACACGGTCTAATTCGGCTTTTACTTGGGCTGCAAACTCATCGCTCTGACGAAGTATTTCGGACTTTGTGACTGAAACATCGGAAACATTGGAAAAAGAACGTTCCAAAGAAGAATTGCTTTCGCAATCAACGGGAGCATCGCTCTGGCCATCAAAGCAAAGACTGTCAAAGGCAGCGTCCAATTCGTCAAAGGGAATAGCACGAGCGGACGGATCAAGCTTCTTTTTTTTAGACCGTATGTTTGAACCTTCCCCGTAGTAGGAAATTGCAGGGGACGAAAGGGGGACGTCTTTCATAATTGCTTTAACTGTCTCCACAGAAGGACTGTTTGACACTCTATCCTGCTCGGCGATTGCAAACTCTTTGGCCACTGTTTCCAGTTGTTTAGCGAGAAACAAAGCGGTGTTCGCATCAGAGGCTCGCTCTTTGTTCATCGCCATCAGAAAGACTTGTTCACCTACCATAGTGCTTACACTCTCTGCGGAAGATATGGATGCTTCTATGTACCCTTGAATATAAGGGGATGCGATCTCTGAAAAGTCGTGACCACAAGTAGACTCAAACTGGTTCCAGTGATGAAAACAATACAACGTGCAAGTAGTCATATCACAACGGATTTGCTCAAAGTTAACAGGACCAAACTTTTGCAGTTTTTTCGGATTGTATCCAGCACAACGTGTTCCTTCGGTTTTAGGACGAAACCCCTCTTCAGGCAACTCAGTTGTAATGCGGGTATCATAAACCGTGGACCCGTCAGTTCCAAGTTTGAAAGCTACCGATTGCTGTTTCTCCTTTCCTTTCACGGAAGGCATCATACAGATAACACATAATATAATCAAAGGTGGTAGCATACCTGCGAAATTAAAACGTTAGTAGAAGTGCAGTAGGAGTGCAAACGCGGACGTAAATGAAGTTTACAAAATTTTGTTTGCCTTTCTTTGGTCCGGCGTCGTTTCCGCGTCAGTGCCGTGTCAGTGCCGCGTTGGAAATTGAGATTAAAATTACGAACTTTCATTTTATTTGAATTAGTTAAAAAGAAATTAATTTCTGACGCGGAACTGACGCGGCACTGACGCGGAACTGACGCGGAAACGACGCTAAATCAACACCAAATCAACAACAAAAAACTCTTAATAAATACTTTCTATACGTAGAATTTCGCAAGGAATCCATTTCTGAAGTCAGATTTGTTAAAATCAAAACAGAATTTTCAGAATTTAGGTTACACATTTCGCGCGAAAAAAGTAACTCAAAACGCACTTAGAAAAAATGAGCTTTTTATGTACGCAAACATACTATAAACAAAAAATTCGCAAGGAATTCGATTTTGAAGTCAAATTTGGGAATCTATTCTGAATTTTCGATGTTTTCTTTAGCTATTTCGAAGTATTTTTTATCGATTTCAATACCTACATAATTTCTTTTGAGATTTTTACATGCCAAACCTGAATTACCAATACCCATACAACAATCTAAAACATTATCATAAGGATTTGAGTAAGATTTGATTATCCATTCGAATAAATCGTACGGTTTACTACAAGGATGTTTGCTTTTGTAGTTTCCATTTGAAAATTTGATTACACTTCTTGGATACCTTTTTCCATCTTTACAAATGGTTGGTGTTCTATCGGTGTAATGAGTGTATAATTCAGTCCGAGGACCTTGACCTTGTCTTACATAGGGTTTGTGACCTTCAATCATTATTGGATTATATGTTGGTAAATGTTTGTAAAAGACATATATCATTTCATGACTTCTCAAAGGCATTTGATTTGCATGATAAAAGCCTAATGACATCGTTTTCTCATATACGATATCATATCGAAACATCTTCTTATTACTTTCAATAATGCTATGTCCAAATTTAGTGGTAGTAGTAAAGATATAGGCTGAATTTCTTTTACCTATTCTCATTAATTCAATCCATAATTTATCTAAATCGAAAGGAATCTTGTCCCAAGAACAATTTGTTTGATTGTATGGTAAATCACAAATGAAAAGGTCTATTGAATTTCTTGGAATGTTAGGGAAAATGTTAAAACAATCATCGTTGTGTAAATTCAACATAGTATTAGTTTCTAAAAAATAAAAAATGATTAAAATAAACATATATGAAAATATTAGAACTTTTTTGCGGAACGAAATCATTTTCAAAAGCATTAACGAAAGAATTCCCAAATTGTGAAATGACAACGTTAGATATTCTATCAAAGTATAACCCAACAATACAATGTAATATTCTTGAATGGAACTATCAAAACATATGTGTTCCTAAAACATTTGATATCATATGGGCAAGTCCACCGTGTACGGAGTATTCTAAAGCACACCGACGCAAACCGAGAAATTTAGTATTGGCGGACGCTATTGTAAAACGCACCATTGAAATTATTGATTTTTTTCAACCGACATATTGGTATATTGAAAACCCGGCTGACGGTGGATTGTTGCAACATAGAGAATTTATGAAACCTTTAGAAATATACAAACACACATGTTGTTATTGTAAATATGGATTTCAATATAGAAAAATGACAAACATATGGACAAACAAAGAACATCTAAATCTAGAAGTATGTAACAAATATACTCCATGTGATATCAAACAACAATATGGCAAACACATGTATACCGCTCAACGCACACAATCATCAAATTCCAAAGACAATATAGGAATAAGTAATGCATATGTTATTCCACAGTTGTTAATAATAGATTTAATCAAAGATTTGAATTAGTTTCTTTTTAAAAAATAATAAACAAACTATACATATATCTTTAATGAAGATTGTAAAAGTGAAAGATATGAACATTGATGTGCCAAATGGAAGTGCTTTCAATATCAAAACCGGACCGAACATGTTAAAAGCTCATCAAAATTCAATTTTCATAGGCAAAAGAGGAAGCGGGAAATCAGTTGCGGTGACTAACTATCTTAAAATGTTGAAAAAAGAAGGGTCATTACATCGAATATTTGTAATAAGTCCTACATTTAATTCAAACAAAAAATTAATGAAATCATTAGATATCGACTCCGAAGATGTGTACGAACCCGACGATGGTGCAAATGTTATCAATGATATTATTCAAAAAGCCGAAGAAGAAAGAGATACATATTTGAAATATCATGAAGACTTGAAAAAATGGAATTTGTTGATGGAAAAATTAAATAATAGAAATATCTTTATCGATGATATCGACCCAGAATTATTGTTAGAATTTTTGACATCAGACGGTTTCGAAAAACCCGTCCATAAATATAATGGTGAACGACCTATATTGGCTGTTTTTGTCGATGATTGTCAATCAACAAATTTGTTTCGAACTCCTAAATTTCTGAATTTTATCACAAGACATCGACATATAGCTGATTTTGAAACCGGTGGGGCGTTAGGCGTATCATGCTTTATTTGCATTCAGAATTTCAAATCTCAGTTTGGAGGCTGTCCAAGAGCGGTGAAGAATAATGCAACTTCTTTAGGAGTATTTAAAATGAAAGACAAGAAAGAATTACAAGAAATATTTGAATCATGTTCCGGAGAAATCGATGAAAAGACTTTCTATGAAGTATATGCACATGCTATCAATGAACCACATTCATTTTTGTTAATTGATTTGCATAAGAAAGATAATCATCCATCGATGTTTCGAAAACGATTTGATGAATTCATAATTCCTGAAAAAATAAATCATAACTTATGAAGAAAACATCTTGTGAACGGTGTATAGCTATTTCAAAAAGTAGTGGAAATCAATGTAGAAACATGACTTGTAAATATAGTCCTTATTGTTATGTTCATAGAGTAGTAGATATAAAGGAAAGTAGTATTCCAAATTCAGGTCTTGGAGTATATGCCAAAGAAGACTTGAAAAAAGATAAGTTAGTTGGTCGATACACCGTCGGCACGCAACGATTGACAATGAATGAATTACCTCCATTGAATCGAAGAACACATATTTGGAAAAAGAATAATAATCTGTTTTATGATGCATCGAAAACAAATTCAGTTGCCGGTAAGTTCAATGATTGTACCCCTCAAAGTGCCAAAAGAATCAAATGCAAAAATTATGCTAAAATAAATTCCGTAGGAAATGTTCGATTAACATCAAATGTAAAAAAGAATCAAGAGATATTTGTTTCTTATGGGAAAGACTATTGGAAAGATAAATGATACAAATATTCTTTCAAAATTCTGGAAACAATGATTTGAATGTTTTATGAAAATGAGGGTCTGAATTCAAAACGTCATGATAAGTCGGAGGGACCGCGTTTGGCTTTTGTTCCGTTTTTGAAACTTTGTCTTTCTTTTTTGATTTTTTGATAATCACTTGAGGTTGATGTTCATCGTCACTTGAACTACCCGAAGTTTCACTATCAGATTCCACAACAATCACAGGTTTCTTTTTTGATTTCTTTATATATTTCTTTTCGATTATTTCCGGTTCAGAATTTTGTTCGAATTTTTCAGTAATTTCAGGTTCTTTTATCGATGATTTTATTTTATTTTGAGCAGCCTCCAACACTTTTTTGTTTTCTAATTCTTTAGCAAGTTTGATATCCTTTTTGGCTTCAGAATTTTTTCTTCTTGTTTCCATAGCTTTTAATCGAGCAACTTTTAATCGTTCTAGAGTAGCCTCATCAGTAATTTTTTCACCTTTCTTAAAACCCATATTAGAATACACAAGAAAATAATTTTCTAATCATTACTTATCATTTCTATCAATTTTTAATGACTTTGATTTAAATTCTAACTCTAACTCTAACTTTAACTCTTACTCTAACTTTAACTCTAACTCTAACTAGAAAATAAAATCAGTTTAATGTATAATGTTTGAAATAAATACGTGTGATGTCTTTCAATTTGGGACAATTATCGTTGCTTTAATTCATGCTATAGGATATAATATGAGACGGTCTCGATGTAAACAATTAGATTGTCTTTGTATAAAGTGCGAAAGAGATATCATGAATTCAAAAGAATTAAGTATTGATAAAAATGTGTTTGAATCTGCTTAAAGATTATAAGTTCTATATTATAACAATGAGTGAAATTGATACACATTCTTCTAAGTATATGAAGGTTACTTCTAAGAATGG
>LGRX02009378.1:24067-46996 GCA_001247695.2 Cymbomonas tetramitiformis | reverse complement strand
CTTGGTTCGTCCCCGGCCTCGCTATCACCCACGTGGCGCCAGTGTTCATCTCATTGAAAGGGGGCCTAGCACATGGGATGGTACCCTCGAGTGGGCCATGCTCGCTAGTGTCCTTCAGGACTCGGTCCATGTTGGAGGCCACTACCCCCCCTCTTTCATAGTTCTCACGCCACCAGCTGAGAGCTTGTGAGTTCTCTCCAGCCAGACACGCAGGGACGATGTCCCACAGATATTCAAAGTCAGGGGGAGTCTCTCTCAGAGTCTTCATCTGAGCTTCGGTGAGAGTGCCAGCCCCGGACCTGAGTCTCTTCCTGACGTTGGCGTTGTGCTGCCGTACGAAATTCTCGCACATGTCGGCGAACTCCCTCAGGAACTTGGGCCGATCTTCTTCCTTGGTGCCCGTGTAGTTGGGCAGCGTGCCAAGGTTGACACGAGCGTAGTCAGTGTACTCCATGTCTTCTTCAAAGATTATTAACGGCTCCTGGGCCTGGGCTTGTAGTTGGACTGGTGCTTGTGCCTCAGGCTGGCCACCGGCAGCCCCTTCCTCTTCTTCCAGCTCTGTGAAGTGCTGGCTAACTCGTATTGCTCTCTGGGCACGCCTCTCTGCCCTTTGCTGATCCTCGCGGTCAGCCTTGGATTCCGTTGCTACCTTTCTGGTGAAGAAGAAATACTGGTGTGAAGGCTCTTTTCACTCCACACTTCCCAGCTTACCAGTACGGATGAATCCGTCCCTGGCCTCACCTTTCAGTGCTTTGCTCTAAGTAGCAATCACTGCCAGGATAATCTCGTTCACGACTGGTGAGCAAGGTTCCATCTGTGACCCGGTCTTATATTGGCTCTCCCAGATGTCCAGCAAGGTTGCCTCTGCACTTAGTGTCTCTGGCCCACGCAGTAAGTCAGCAGAACGCCAGCATGAGTCAGGTGACCACAAAGAATGCTGTCGTGAAGGTGCCCACTGACAGTCCTGTTTCGCTCCACGCCTTCAGGCGTACCAGTACGGATGAATCCGTCCCTGGCTTTACCGTCTGGTGCTTTGCTCCAGCAGGATGTCACTTCCCGAAATAACCCAGTACATAATTCTCAACGCTGCAATCATGTTCGTAAAATTAGCAACTGGTTCTGCTGTGACCGCTGTCGCTGTACTTCGCAAGACTGGTGAACTTCGAGTGTCGCAACAGCCTGCTTCACTCAACCTCTTCCAAGGCTTACCAGTACGGATATATCCGTCCCTGGCATCACCATTCAGAGGTCTCGTTCTTCAGGACTGCTGTTGAACTCTCAGCATTACAGACGACATGTCTGTAATAAGGCACATTTTTGTTTTGAAAAAGACTGTTAATTACAGTTCTGACGCAGTCGCACAAGGGCAAGTCCACAAATGTATATCTTTACAAGCATAAGAATACTGTATCTTATTAATTATCTCATAACACTGCTGTTTTCGCGGTCTCAAGCGAGTCCTGGTTATTCTCGGAATCACTGTTACGAAGGCAAAACAAAAATGAGCGTCTGGCTCACCCTGCTGCGCCGCTCTACTTATTCTCGCTATCTCCAAACAAGTGTAACACCCATCCGTATTTCCATATCTCGTCACTGTCATAACTCCTCGCGCGTATCGTACTGCGCGTGTCATACGTTCGTCACAGAGACTGCTACAGCAAGTGTCACAACCCGGCTGAGGTACACGATAAGCCGTGGTTTGTGACAAGGACGTAGTGACGCAGAATCTGAGCTGGAAGATGTTGATATTATGCAGCGTGAGCATACAGGTAAAAATCATGTGCACTGCCGTGAGTTATCAGTGCGTCAACATAGTCGCTTGCCCGTTGCTTCACTCTTGCTGTTTTCTTTATTTCACGATATACCGGAGTGTCTATGGCGATGCGGGTTGTCAACTCTCTCCACAGATATGTGAGGGTGCGCCACACTGCCATCGCCTTCTCGAATCGCTCGTCTGTCTCTTCCAGAACGGTACGGACCATGGCGTTACTATGTTGAAATGTAAGGGAACATTCGCGACCGATGATATTCGGTGTTTTCTCCTCCGTTACCCCTGCTCTTTCCTTAACCTGTTTTTAACTTGATATGGCACTTTACGTGGGATTTGAGGAACGCTGCTAACTTGTCGTTGAGTTGCAGCTGCGCCGTGCAGCGTCGGCGGGCCGTTATCTCCAGGGCATGGCAGACCTCGCGGAGGGCGAAGTGCAAGACGTCGGCCACCATGTCTTGGGGAGGTACGCATGTCTTGCAGAATAGGTGGCCGGTGCCACATTGATCCCTTGTGCAATGTTTGATATTCCAGTCGTTTTTTTCCTCGGACGACGGAGCGGGCTCATTCTCCAAGTCATCCTTGGTCTAATAAGTCTTAGGACAATAGTCACACTTCCAGGGAAATTCCATGTCGGGGTGATATACGCGTGCGCCTGCGTGCAAGGCGGACGTGGCCATGGCGTGCAGAATTATGCAGCGAGCTTTTGGGGTTTCAGCTAAGGTCACCGCAGAGAAGCGTGAGGAGCTGGCACGGTCTAGATTGGGCCTTCCGGGCCCTGATACCGCAGCTCATCCGCACAGCACCGGCGCCGACAATAGTGTCACTGCCGTGCAGGAGTCCTGTGTTGAGGGTTTTTCCGAGCATCCCATCTTCAAGGCAGCAGGTGCCCGTTGCCCAACGGCGCAGTCCGTCATCAAGGCTGTCACCGTGGCCGCCAGACGAGCGACGGAGGAGCCGGCGCAGCGCAAGCAGCCATCCGGCCCGAGTGCAGCATCCCCCTCCAACCCGGCGGACCCTCCAAAAAACGCAAGCGCGGGGGAAGGTCGCAGCTGCGGAGGCAGCAGCTAGCTGAGAGGTCTTTTACATGGCGTATCGGGGAATGGCTTAACAGGGTGCCGCACCGCCCAATGTTTGATGAGGGTGGCTTGCTTAGCAAACACTTGGAACAGGCCATAGCGCGCCCCGCTATGGAATTCGCGCTGCAGGTCGCCGCCGCACTCACCCAAAATTGGATCCCTGGCCAGCCTGCATTTCCGTGCCGATGTGCATGCGTCTTCGAGCAAGGCGTCCTGCAGCGGTCAGACGCCGGCTGGTGTGGAGCGACCCTCCGCATGTGCGCGGCGGTCCCGTGTATTGCTGAAAAGCCAGCACCGACGACCGAGACAGGGGCGGAAGGTGCGCCCTCTGAGGAGGCCGACATGCCGACGCAGCCCACTGCAGTTCAATGCGCCACGATTTCGGACGAACCGTCTGACATCGAGTGGGACGCTATCAGCGAACGGCTCGACCAGATCGACCAGGCGCAGCAAGCGAAAACAGAGGCGCACGCGAGAATGCATCGGATGGTGGATGACTGTGAGGAACTCCTTGGCACGAACCGCAGAAGTCGGGCGTTGGTGGACTCCAGGTCGCCATGGTCTCCGGAGCAACGGGCTGAAGCGATTCAGCTGTGCATCGAGCACCGTCACGGCATGTCCCCAGCAGGAGACCCTGACACCGCCCCAGTGCCGGCGGCGAGCGTGGGAGGGGATTCGGATGGCTGCCTGCGCGGCACTCTTACGAAGGTCGTGACCGAGGATGGCAAACTGGTTGCCGTTGTCCGCAAGGGCAATATGGCTGCCAAGGAGCCTCCGGTGATATTGTCATACAGTAATCACCCACCTGTAAGAAAACAGAGAAATCCAGGTCAGTCAGCTTTTCTCATCGAGTTGGGTGTGTACCCCCCCGCCGCGCCGGCTCTCAAGAGAACGCGTGGATAGTGGACTTGATCTCGTGAGCCACCACGAATTCCATAACCATCCACGTGGACACCTTTCCCTTGGGGCCAGCCTCAGCCTTCTTAAGGTGTGCCCATTTTCCGAGAAAATGGACCGAGAGCCGTGCGCGTGCCTTAAAGAATTAAAGCAAGATCTGATGACGACATATATCCGAAATGTACTATCGTGTGAACTTAAACCTTTAAGACAAGTTTTGTGCAAAATCATGAAAAACCCATCAAATATACCATATTTGTCAATTTCCCGGCAAAGTTTTCTTAGTTTAAGAAATGCCTCTCAGCCTAGGCAGCCAGCGGTCATTTTCCTTATTTGTACATTCTCATGTTTGAAAATCCACTTCAGCTTTTCATCGAGTTGGTACCCCCGAAACGCTGGCTATTTCCTTAACGTCGAGTTTCCTTAAATGTGAGTGATTACTGTACAGTAATCACTACAGAAATTCACGCCAGCGTATTTTTACATAGAGTTATTAAATATGGGGGTGATGTATTAAATATGACGGAGTTTGGAAAAACGCTGGCTGTTTCCTTAACGCCGAGTTTCCTTAACGGTGAGTGATTACTGTACGCCACGGACATCACGGGCACGGAGGCTGTGATCTTGAGCACGCTCGTGGAGACCCAGGACGGCGGATACCTATCGACGCACCAGCCACCAGCGTGGCGGACGCAGCTCAGGGGGGTCCAGGAGGTGGAGTGGCTTGGTAACCGGGGATTTGAGTCGATGCAGGCGGTGCGGGATTTCGTGACCATGGCTGGTTTCGTTGTGGCAGATGTCCCCGCGCTTGGGGATTGTTGGATGTGGGTCGTGGCAGCCGAGCTGGGAGAGGACTGGATGGCGTTCGAGTACAATGGAATGAAGCTACATAACATGAAGCTCCGGGACAATCGACAATCTGGTTCTGACATACGATGAGGGGAAATTCGACTGGGAATTGACGCCAAAAGCGCGCACAGAACTGAATACGGCTTTTGAATCGGGCACGGAAGAGGGCTTGCTTCTTTTAGCGGCCTCTTCGTCGTCACTCATACCTCGTGCCGAGGCTGAGGATCTGCTCACTCTGGACTTGATGTCGTCCACCTCATGTGCCAGCGTATCCTTAAGCTCCTTGGCCAGGGTCTCAAACTGCTTGCTCATGTTTGGCCGGTTGTCAGCGACGCTGGCGCTCACCACCCCTCTCTGGTCATTGGTCATGGTGCTCCACTCCTTGGTGGTGACGCCTGAAAGATCGCGAGGGAACCGGTGCTTCACGTTGTAGAGCCTCACTCATCTGAGCATTCTGTTGCACAACTGGGCGCGCAGAGTTGATTCGCGAGACCGTATCGATGTATCATTGCACCTGGAATTTTTGCTGCCCACCCAGCAGTCCTCTTTCCTGTCCGCGTGGGCATACAGTAATCACTCACCTTTAAGAAAACAGGAAATTCACGCCAGCGTATTTTTACATAGAGTTATTAAATGGCTACTGCCCGGTGGTATGGTACTGTCACAAGTACCAAAATGTATGCTTTATTATGGGCACTAGATGGGGTGTATGAGTCCCATGAAGGTTTTGAAAAATCATTTAGGACCCTTTTGAATTGTTATTGATGCTGAAATGTACTCTCGTGAACTTTAGGTATGTGTATGTGCGTTGTGCTTTTGGGGGGTGTAACGCCATAAAATTAATTAAATTTTCTGGTACTGTCACAAGTACCAAGCGCGCGGTGACTTAAAAGGGCACGCTATGTGGCCATGAGGTGGCATGCATGATGTCAAATTTCATTATTGGGATGTATCCTAAGTGGTCGTCATGCGTTGTGCCATTTGAACGTCTTTAACGCCAGTATTGGGATTCGATAACACCCATGGGTGTGATAAAATGGCCTCTCAGCATTTTTTGTAGTAATATCGGGAGCGGTTTCGTACTTAAGTTCCATGTGTAGAGTCCAAGTACGGCAACTTCTCATGCATGTAAAGGTCTTGAAAAATCGATATATGGGTTTACTTTTGATGTCATAAACGCCGGTGAGGCGATCCGACGTTATAATATACTTATTTCGTAGCTTTAGTGCCACGACTAGGCTCCAAAATCGACGATAGCCCTCATACTTAAGGAATCTTGAGTTGGACCATTTGGTGGAGATGGGATGTTTAGCATGTCGCAGTTTCAGCGACGGGCAGTATGCCAACTGCCCCATGCTCACATCCATCATTGGCCATGTTATACAGCTTCAATTTGAGCCATCGCTGGGTTGAATAGAATCCCAAGTCTGTTCAAAAAGAAATCCGAAAGTAGCGCCATGATTTCGAAGACAAGTGAGACACCATTGTGTAACACAAAACTCCACCTTGTTGGCAATATGCATCCACTGGGAGGGCTACACGTAACCTATGGACCAATGGGGCATAATGCAACTCAGTTTGGGTCGTTAAGGTAATGGTATATCATGGATATCACCATCAGGATGGAGGAGGACATCAAAAAAATTCTAGCGTTTTGGTACTTGTGATAGTACCATATTCGATTCTGGTACTATGACTAGTACCACTGGGCAGTACTGTAGCCATAAATACTGTATGGGGGTGATGTATTAAATATGACGGAGTTTGGAAAAACGCTGGGCTGTTTCTTAACGCCGAGTGTCCTGAACGGTGAGTGATTACCGTAAGGGCTGTTCCATTTATTGTCGCGGGGCGGAGGGGACCTTCTTGCCCAGAGGGAACTGAGCGCGCAGGTTCTCGGTACTCGGTTACCCGATCACGAAAGAGCTTGATCCTGAAGAGAGACACGCATTCCTCTATGGCCCTTCTCCTCCATGTCGCCGGTCACCGTGTCTTTGGTGGACGACAGGATCCTGAACCTCTTCTCGCACGACCTGACGAACGTGACTCCGTCCTGCTGCGCAGTCTGGGGCACTGCTTTGAGCATGTCGTTCTTCTCCTTGGTGCCTCTCATGAGGAACCTCTTGTTGAGCTCATATACGAACTTCCTCAGAGCCCAATAATACATGGTACTCTCCGTCCCATCACATCCAGTGAGCCCCAACAGCGAGTTCACATCTTGCAGGTACTCGTCAGACACCTCTCCGTCCTCATCATCAGCAGTAGCTTTCCTGGCCACTATCCAGGTAGCATTCATGTCCATTAGATGGAAAGGTTGGTCCGCACAGTTCACTGCACCATCAGCTGCATCATGCTCCTCCGTGCTCTTCAGGAACCACACGAATCTGGAAGCCACCTTCCCATTCACGTCCACTGGCTCCATCAGCCAGGCATAGGCTTCTGAGGGGGTCCCATACTCACTGCCGATTGATTGACTGCAGAAATAAAGCTGGGCAGCTCCTCATACATCCCCTACCAATCAGGCCTGATGTTCTTCTTGAAGGCCTTCTTGTCATTTGGGCTGGCTTTCAACATCATTGGACTATTGAGAGCTCTCCGAACGCTGCTACGGTGTGCTCTCTGCTTACCGGTAAACCGTCTGGAGATGGCCAGACAGAACTCCTCCCTGTCATCCGTCTTGCTCCCGGTATAGTGAGACCGCTGATCTAGCAGAATGACATGTGACACAGACGGTGCTGTGACACAACGTTCGGGTGACCACGACCTAGCTGTATGAATTTTCGTCTCGATCAGAAAGTGAGCTTACTTGAATGAATTTTCGTCTCGATCAAAATACATCGCATACATATATGCAACATATTTTGAGCATCTCACAGTGCGCTGTTACATGTAGCGGAAACGCGGATGGCAACCGCATCCACATTTCCGTGCCCCGTAAGTCACTATGCAGCAGCTGTTTTTTTCGGTATACTGACCGATACCGAACACGAAATAACTTTGCATACGCATTCTAATTAGTGTCAGGAACAACATATTTTTTTGTGCGAGCGACATCCGTCCAGTAATCAGGATTCTGGACGATTCTTGTGAGGGGGGGTAATGGGCGTGAGTCGAGCCAGCCATCTCGACTCACGCCCAGCAGAGACGCATACAGCACTGCACAGCATATCACATATATCGCATACACATATGCAACATATTTTGAGCATCTCACAGTGCGCTGTTACCTGTATGTAGCGGACACGCTGATGGCAACCGCATCCACATTTCCGCTAGGGTTTCTTGCCTCACACGCGCTCTTTCTCTAAGTCCAAAAGCGGTGCGAAGAGCGGGTCTCGTGACTCAAACGCCTCCTGAATGCGGGCGCTGCTGGAGATCGCACGTCGGCTGCTGGACACCGGTGCTCCTTTTCAAGGGACATCGGACCTGATTGGCGTCCGCTCCAAGGCGCACACCGATCCCTCCGACTCCATTACGGACTTCAACGCGGCCTCGAAGTCGGCCAGGAGGAGGAACACGCTGGACGACGATGAGGTGAAGGAGCAGTTCATTTCGGCGTTGGACAGCATCTTCTACGCACCAGTGGTGTCCAGGCTGTTCACGCACCATCAGCGAGCGACCGTCGACCTCCTCGCCATGCAGCAATGTGTGAGTGAATGCTATACGCCCGTCATGCCCAGGCTGGTACGCACACCGCCCTCTCCGCAGCAGCTGTGACCACCGACTGCGATGGGTCTCGGCTGTCCGACCTCACGGCGATCATCTTGGACGTGAAGCGGCAGTCGAAGGTGCTGACGGACAAGGTGCACGGCAAGGAAGGGGTTCACACCGCGGGCTGACGAGGACAAAGGTAAAATTGCCCGCGGTGGAGGCGGCTCCGGCGATCGTTCGGTTCGCGGCGAGGGATCTCCCTGTCGGGGGCAACTGGCCCTCTGGCCGCAGTCGCATGGGCGCAGGCGCGTTGCCTTCCACAAGGGTAGCGGGGACTTTGTTCCCTTCTGTGGCAACGAGACATGCAAGAGGGACGACGCGCGGCATTGGCACCGCGACTGCCCGAACAGTGGGAAGCACGGTGCTGGCGGGCACTTCGGTAACTTTTCACTTGGCGACGTAGAGAATGACCTGCTAGCGGAGCAGTTCCAGGTGGCTATGGATGCAAATGACGACGCGCGGCTCGAAGCCCTCAGGTCTGCTTGCTGGCAAGGGGCAAGACGGAGATGCTTGACGAGGTGTCGGCGTGCTCCTTCGGGGTCGTGCCGGGGCAGGTGCCTTCAGCCTTGCAGGAGTTCCTGCCTTACTGCCAGCCTGTCACGCACATGGGTGGCTTCACGGTTGGTGGTGTGGCAGGTGGTTTGCCTTCTTTTGCTTCCACGTACAGTATATGTCTGTGAAGATGCACCGCCGGCGCCGCTGACGGTGGCAAGCTCACACGTTAGTCGGCTCTGGCGGGTCGGTGGTGTCCGACGAGGGCGCGCCTTTGTTTGCCGGTGGACCCGTTGCATGCGCACGAGCCTGACCTGTCAGAGCTTCGCAGACAAGATTGCTCGGCCCGGTGGGATCTCGATCACGCAAGAGGGAGCTGACTTTGCACTCCGCTACATGCACGCCGGGTCGGACGATGGCTCTGACAACAGCGGTGCGGGCGAGTACGCAGACGGGGTTGCGACGGCTTCGCCGGGAATTCCCTCGCGTGTTCATTCGGGCGGGTGTGGCAAGCCAACTCTCGGGTTTGGCCGCTTTTCGGCGAATGCTTTATTCATGTGTGCACTCTTTTGTGCTTACGCCACCGCCGCTCCGCTCTCCGCTACGGCTTTCGGTGGTGCTGGCATGGACGAGCTACCGTGCCTGGCGGTCGGTGGTGCTGCTCCGGCATCTCCGAAGACACCTTCTTTGGCTGCCACAATGGTGCCGAACGACACATGGGATGCTTCGTTCGGTGCCGACGGCTATACCGCCGCGGAAACAGATCCGCTACCGACAGGAGAAGCAGGGATTTCGTCGCGTGATTCCACTACCGCCGGCTCTTCAGGACCCTGATCCGCCCGTCCCTGGTTCATCCGCCGCCTTACTCGCCTCCGCCCTACTCGTCCGAGGACGAGGCGGAGGTCTCGACCGACACTTTCAACATCGGACCGTTGAATTCGAGAATTTTTCCTTGCCGTCAAACGGGAGGTTCCCATAAACATTCCTGGCCATATTAGTGATAGGGTCGACGTAGGCATCATATGCAAGTCCATCGACACCGATCCTGCCGTTTGCACAAAAGGGCCGAAGGGCGGCTTTCATCTGGTCTGAAGGAATACATCTTCTCGAATGGATTCTAGGGTGTGAGTTCAAAACAAAACAGTCCACATCCATTCTCGTTATAAAGTCCACGGTCGTCAATGATGATGTCAAGAAGGCTTCTTCTAATGGCGTAGCAGTTTTTGGAGTCACCCGATTCATCTCTGCACGCTTTAAGTGCTGTATGGATGTCGCGTGCGCGTGTGGCATATCGTGAGAGCGGTGACGGAAATTCCTTTTTTGAGAGACAGTGCCACGACAGGAGTTTCCAAAACTCTTGTTTCCTAGCATATTGGAGTTCAGGGTACACATTATTGCCGCTCTGAGTGTTTACATCCGGAAGTGCTGTCACGGCAATGGTCCCCTTCTTGGAAGCGGATGGGCAGTACATTCCTGATTCAGGCAATGCTTGGAGGTAAAGCTCCCGCTTCATTTCGTCGCGGAGGTCAGCAAGTGGGAAAAGAGTTTCGGAGCAAATGTCAGTGAAGGAGGAGCCCTTCCCTGGATTTAGCAGCTTTGGTTCCCCTGTAAGCTCAGCCGCTACGTGTTTTCTGAGCTCATCATCTTGTTCTCCTCTAAGGTATACGAGCGAGTTACCTGGGCCCGGGCATTCCAGTTGAATGTGAGAGAAGGTGCACTTGGTTCCTGTTTGGCAGTACGGACAGTCAGGTGAGGTGGTAACACCATTCTTATGCGACCGTGCGGGTGAAGCTTGAAGGCCCAAAAGTTCTCTGCTTCTGACCGCTGTATAAGCTTTGGCCGCGACTTTTGCGATATCCTTGGTGGGAGGAACATTGTGGTCCTCTAGCATTCTGATATACTTCCCTTGGGACGACATGGCTTTCCAGGTATGAAGGTGAGTACGGCGTTGGATTCTCCTGATGTGGTTCCGAATATCTCCTGCAACTGGCACTTCCATATAAAAGAGAGAATAGGGAAGTTCTTCGTAAGGGTCAAACCGGGGAGCGTTTGCCCCTTTCCTGAAAGAGGCTCTCTTTGCTGCTCTGTCAACTCTATCATGGAGTCTGTCATTATTATGCCCCCTAATCCATTTAAGGATGATCCTGCTGTGGTCTTCTCCACTGTAGAAGCCAAGCTCCTCTAGGATTAATCTGACCGCCTGCAGTTCACGTCGGTTTGGTTCCCGAAGCTTCTCACGGGCACTGACAGTTTTCCTGTCCTTATTATCCGCCGTGATATTTGCCATTGAGTCAATGGCATGAATCATTGGAGTCACGGACTTAAGAATGTGGTCCTTTTGGCCCTCTATAAGAAGTCGGAGCCCAATGATTTCGGCCGACGTAGAACTTGGTGTTTGAATATCCGCTTTAATCAATCTGTCATCAGCATTAAAGACACTGCTGGCAGGGATGTTGGTCTTCCTAACAGAAAAAGTGTTCCCACTTTCTTTAAGCAGATAGGCCGCACCACTGCAAGCCGCTTTCTTCGCCGCAAAAAGTGAACCGTCACTAGCCATGCCATAGTGGTCTTTTAGGATTGCTATTTCCATTGCTAGGGTTATCATCCTCATCTGAGTTACTGGGGCAGCTGTAAGCTCTCTCTTCATCCGCGGCACGGTACCTGAGCTGAGCAGAGAGAATCTCTTTTTGGCGGTCCGCAATGTAGCCATAATGAGCTTCCAGGTTTAGCACATCTGATTTCACGATAATAGGGGGAGTGTCGTTGTTTTCACAGTCAATGGTCTCTCCTGCTGAAAGGAGAATGCAGCCATCCGTTGTAATTTGGTATTCACGGTCATACTGGCATTGAAATACCTGTGCGTTCTTGATAAAGTTATCACTTTCTAAGTGGTCTGGTGTATACTTTAGATAATGCAAGGTATTTGCTTCCGTGTCAATTTTTAGAATGCGAATCAAAGTGATGGAAGATTTGTCACCATTACCTTTCCAGTGAAACTCGTTTACTTCAGGGGTGTCATGCACATCCCTGTAGCATTGTTTGACATACCTAGCTTTAGGGTCGTGGTTTCCCAGATTTATTATCATTTCGGACTCCAAACTTCCCAACCATGCTGGGGGCTTATTCCCAATAACACCGAGGGAGTGCTTCATATCGGACCGTCTTCTCAGCATCCCACCGCAGAGGGTAAGAAATAATCCAGTGTGCTTGATATTGTATTTTTGGATGGCGCTGCTCACATTGCTTGAATCATATAGTGATTTAGGAATAGAGGATACAGTAATCACTCACCTTTAAGAAAACCCGCGGATAAGAAACCAGCCAGCTTTTCAGGGGGAGGGGGGGTACGCAAGTTGGTGAGAATCGCTGACTGGTTTCTTTGAGCTGTGAAATAGTCGAAAATAAGAAATATGGGTGCTGGCGCCGCAGGCGGAAAATTTTGAAAATGTCGCCTTTTTAAGGGTTTATCATTGGACTTTTAAGAAAATTGCTGGCTGATTGAAAGAAAATACTTGCTAATTCTTACCGATTCTTACATAGGGACGTCGGTACGGAAGGGGGGGCAAGCTGGTGAAATTAGCTGGCCGACCCCACATCTCCGGGTTTTGAAGTGAGTGATTACCTGACAAGGTTGCTGGTAAAATCTGCCCTGAATTCAAAGAGCTTGGAACGAATCAATTGCATAGCCCATGGAGGCCATAATGGTGCTAGTCCTTTTCATCCAGTTAAATTGCGTTCCTTGAAGGTTCCTGTATGTTGTGTAGTGGGAGCGTGGAAAGCCATTGATGGGATTTTTGGGGTCTTTTCTTTCCCTTTCCATATTGTGCAACATAATTTTAAGCCATGCGTCACTGTATTTTCTATAAAGGGAAATGAGCATAGGGTTATTTATACGGTCGGTGTGGTCAGTTTGTCAGTAGATGTGCTCCTTTGCAGAGCAGAGGATAGACATGGTTTCAGTGATGCACGTGGCAGTAGCCACATCCTGAATACTGTCAATCCCATAGCCACCATAACAGACTGGTGTCCAAACAATCTGATGATTTGTGTCTGAGGGGCATCACATGTAGTTGAGGATAAATTTTGCTATTTTACAATCAAGGGTACGCGCAATGCCTTTAGAGGAAGTGGCAATGATTGAAGTGACTTTCAGCGGGTAAGCCATCCTCGGGACAATTACCGCATTCACGACATGTCTGAGTTGGTGTAAGGTCAGATGTTGAAGTTGAATTGCCGCAAGGGAGGATTGCAGCTTTTCCGTGAGAAGCTCCGTCTGGCGGTTCCATTTTCCATTTAATGAATACCAAACCCCCAGGTACCTATTGGCTTCATCAGTAACGTCACTGTATTCTAGGTATTCTGGGGTCTCAGGCGGGGACCATCCCGCGTTGATTTCTGGGCCAGCCGCATTTTGATCCACCTGGAGACGGCCTCCCGACATCAGCAATTTGTCAGAGTCACTATATCTCCTAGTGTTTGCTTTCGTGGTTCTAGTACATTTCCTGAATGAGTATTTGGATTTTTCACATTGACCGGGATTCCAATGTATGTCATGAATTCATTAACAACCACCAACATATCTTTAACGTCCTCCTTTGTTTTATTTGCCAATAAGCATAATGTCGTCACAGAAAAAAACGAGCGAAGGCATTCGGAGGTGAATTCATGTTAATGTCTATTGGGCTCAAGGTGGGGTAACCCACCGTAAGAACGCCGTACGGTGGGTTAACCATAGCGTAGTTTGTTAACACCATAATGCACATCGAATGGTCTCAAATATGGTCGATCATATGTGATTTCACAACTAGACATTCATGTTTAGCTGGACAAAGACGAATGACATGTACTTGTGATCGGATGTATCCGCGGTATCCATCCCAATATACCTCCGACGGCACGTTCGGTGCCGTGATCCCAATTGCACACAAGCGTGGCCCGATTTCTGCGTTTGATCCACGATGCCAATGTGCGCATGGGTGTATTTCGTGAAGTTTGATCTATTTTTACCACCTTGAGTCAATACTTCGCGAGAAACATGCATATATATCCCCGTATAGACAAAATATCGTCATTTTTGCCCTTAAGTATGGAAAAAACATTGAAATTGCAATTTTTTGTTTTTTGTTTTTTTTCGTAAGTTACTTGTGTAGAGTGATATATTCGATATATCGAATGGCGCCAAGTATACGAAACATTTGTTATGGGCCATAGTTCATGAAAATATTGTGATAGGTACATTCCGAATGTGATGGACATGTTCAAAATCTACCCAAATATGCAATAATTGGGTAACCCACCGCCGTAAGGATTTGAGGTGTTTTTTCGCTTGACCCCTTGGTATTAGCACGCATATTAGACGCATCTATACAGTATGTAAAGTACTTTTTTCAAGTCCACGCACTAATATAACCCCCAAAGGTGTGTCGAAAAGCATGGGTTTGCCCAAGTTGGCACAATATGCTAGCTCTAACGATGCGGTTTTCGAATGTCTCTTACGGTGGGTAAACCCACCGTAAGGTGCGCCCAATAGACATTAATCATATTTGGTGCCGGGAGATGTGGGCCATCAGTGCCAGTGTTTCTTTTCCTAGTATGCATGATGTAGCCATAGGTTGCACCACTCGGGTTGGCTCCGTTTGCCCTTTTGGCCAGCCATATTGCTAAGATGTCCATGATGGCCACAAACCTGAGAGGGCTTAATACTTCCCCTTGCGGAACTCCACATTCAAGTGACAATTCGTCTGTTAAGCCTTCCTCAGTGAGGACCGTACAGGAGGCTTCATAAGTGATTTTTGAAATGATCTCAGTGATTTCTTTGGGGAAGCCTAATTTGTCAAGTTCGAGGTTACTCATCCAGAATTCAGCTCTGTCGAAGGCTTGCTTAAGGTCCAGGTAGACAGCATGAAGTTCTTTGTCGTATCTGTTGGCATCTGAGATGACTTCATTCAAAATTTGAAGTGAGTCATCAATGTTTATGTTTGGTAGGACGGCATCTTGAATGGGAAAAAATATGGGGTGGACATTTAAGGCTGCCTTAATTATGTTTGCAATGATCGTATTAAAGAGTTTCAGGCCAGTTTCAAGCATGGTCAACGGCCTTGCATTCTCAGGTGTACACGGTTCAGGCGGGTTTTTGGGAATCGGAAGAATGATGTCCGACTGTGCACGTTTTGGAAATTTCCCAGTTCTAAGGATGTGGTTGAAGAGAGAGACAGTTTGGGCTTGGAAGTTTTCTGGGCCTTGAATCCATTGTGAGTATCTCATTCCTGTGGGGCCAGGAGCCGTCGATATGCCGCATGCATAATATGCTTGGTTTAGTTCCTTTCGAGTGATAAGACATGTTAATTTGGCAGCTATTGAGCTAGGGAGTTTCGGGCTAACTTTTAGAATTTCAAGGAGCCAAGGGGGGGAGAGTATCTGGTTTCTGTGGGGTGGTGGAGTAAAGTTTCTTTTCCTTGTATTCTTGTAAGGTGGGGCCCAGTCTCTCCTGTTTGCTTTCAGGGATATTGCCCTCACTGTCAGGCGTTGCCGCTGCACCTTGTTCGTTAGGTTTTATCTTGCCCATAACCGTGTCTAGAAATCTTGAAAGATTTGTGGGAAAGAGATGTTGGAGGGCCTCCCTCTCATGGAGTTTCCTTTGTTCCAAATCAGCCTCTCTGCTCTCCTGGAAGGCTTTCCTAAAGAGAATAAGGTTTTCAGACGAGCGGCTAGACCATGCGGTGGCAGTTTCATTATGTTTAGCTCGTATTCCTGTTAAAGGAACTTTTAGAATCAGGTTCCTTGCCTCTGTGGGAATACATACGGTTGTCGTGTATGCGGGTTTCCATACATTTAATGGTTCGCCTGATGATGTTCATCCATTTGTAGGTGTAATTTGATACCGCTGAGGGTTTACATATTCCCGTTTTCGGGTTGTGGCTTCTTGTGCCGAAGGAGTGAGCTGCCGCTTTGTTTGCCAGATCATGAAGGGTTTCCCAGATAGCATCAGGGTCAAGCTCATTTTCAGTTGGTGGCTCTCCTTGGGTTGCTACAGTCGGTAGTGCTTCAGGCAGCAGCAGATCAAGCCGTTCAGTGTATGCCCTCCATCCCGTGGCATAACGGAAAGGACAAAGGAGCACTTGCGATTTTTTTAGAGACCTCGCCAGTCATGGCAGTGCCGTACGTGTTCCAAAATTTGGCCGAAAGGTGAGGTTGAAAGGTGACACTCCAGATAGTGCGAGAGTCTTCGGTGGCAACTTTTGTGATCTTACCAAGCTCTAACGGTCCGAAAGACAGGTGCCGCTTAAGGTAGGCATTGGCTTCTTTCTTGTTCGGGGCATTCAACAGGCCTATCGACCAGGTGTTTTCCTTCCCGCAATAGTCTAAATTCTGAGCTTCTTCCGGCATGCCTTTTCCTCTGGATAGAAGGTGGGCTGCATTCCATGGTGTATTAATATGCAACCACCATTCCTTAGATTTATTTATTATGCCATTTAATGCCCTGCTCAATGTCATACAAGTCTTCGTTTGATCTTACAAGTTTGTTGATTGTAACCGGGCTACCGTCAAGGTTTGTCCTTTGAATGTCTATGTCGGTGGTGTCCCCTGTGATTGTGGTAATCTCCCCTAGGATAGTGCCTTGATTTTATCGGGGCATGCATGGACAAACTCTTTCTTTGAGTAGCCGTTAGCTTTTAAAAGATTTGCCATCCCTTTTCTGGACAATTTGTGTTGTGTGGCTGGCGAAGGGGCGGGCATCGGCATGCATATGGGGTATCCTGTGTACTTCTCATGTGTAGTGTCCTTTGCACCTTGAAATCTGGGAACTGCAGCCTTGTTTACTCCCAGCTTTTGTTGTTGTCGCTCCCGGGAGGGAAGTTTTATTTCAGCCCATACAATACCATGATCTGAAAAAATATACGGATTTTCTTCAGTCCAGCCATTTTGACTGCCATATCAGCCATTGTTGTGTTTGCAAGAATATGGGTGAGCTTAGCTTTATAACTTTTCTTAATGACGCGAGTGAAAACTTCCTCGCCTGGGTGGTGCTCCATGATCAGCTCCTTATATAAGCAAGCATTTGTCATTACTGAGGTGTGCTAGGAGATGCGGATGCTTGTTCTTTTCCAGGTGGTCACGGTAGGGCATGATGGTGCCTCCTGAAATACGTTGCTGTTGGGTAATGGTGCAGTTTTTATCTCCAATTTCAATTTAAGCTTTGTTCGGGCTGTTTCCAGCTTTGGCTGCCCAATCCGTGAGGGTGTTATAGAAGGTGATTTGTTCATCCTGAAGAGTAGCATTGTTCATGTATCCACTGGGGACATACAGCTCAAATCCTTTTTTACCAACAAATTTTGTCATTACGGCTCTCTTTGCGGTACCATCAACTCTCGTGACGGATGGAACCAGAGGCAGAGTTTTTGGGTTCCACAAAATCGTTGATCCGATCATCGAGGCATTTTCATCTACAAATGACGTGCGGAACTGGATGCCTTTTTGAGTTATGAGAGTTTTAACTAATGCTAGGTTTTCAGTGTTTATTTTTGTTTCTGAAACACATACAATGTCCGCTCTGCCATCTATCATAAGATCACAAATAGTTTCAAGCTTTATGAGGCTGTATTTTGCTTCCTGTGCATGTCTCAAACCCCCGAGATTCATTCCCATCATTTTGAGGTTATTTGACAATTGGGCTTGCTGCAGGCTTTCTAGTCTCCCTATTTCAGTTTGTTGCAGTTTCCCTCTGTTGTTTCTGCCTTGATGTAGGTGTCTCCCCATCTTGTCATATTCATTTACAAAGTCAAAGGTAGTGTTGACACATTTGGTTTTTGTAGACTTTCCTCCTTTGTCCATATTATGGGTTTTCCTCAGCGTGGTTGGGTTTTGGTACACTAGCCTGGAGGTCCCTAAGTCTGTGGCTTTTTGGATCCGCTGTCTAGGCGGGTTAGTATTTCTTTCAGCCACTAGCTGCATTTGTCTAAGTTTATTTCTGACCTGGGAGATGGCATAACCATTCTCCAGCTTTTTTATTCTACGGGTGTTGTCATTTTTCAGAAGCATTTAATATTGAGTTTGCTCAATTCATATAGCAGGTCGTCTCTAGCAAATTGATCAGGGGTGTGATACCTCCAGGTTCGTACGATGTGTGTAGCTTTTTGTGCTATAATGAAATTCAGGACTCCCGAGTTGTTCGAGTGCTCCCCAAAATTCAGTTTGATACAGCATTGTTCAATCTCGTTACTGAGGAAGAGGGGATGCTTACTTTCCAAGGTGTTTGTTAGGCTGCTGCTGGTATAGTAAATGACTGTCTTTTGGGGAACAAGATGGAGGAAGAAATACCAAAACCCATTCACATTAGACATGTACCTTGTGTTAGTGTGATCAGACTGTCTGGGTATGCTGTGATAGTTGCCGTGAGAGTTCTGGATGCTAGCAGCAATGTCCTCCGTGCTTTTTTGAAGTGACCAGTCCAATCCGAAGAGTGCAATGAGACTGTTCACATGGTGAGAGGAGAGGGCCCCTTTACGGGTGAATCTACCTGACTGGAGAGAGGGGTTGCTTTGGGTGGATTCCACGTCCATCACGCCATCAGAATGGAGAGGTCCCGCGTCTCTTCCATCCTACGTTCAAACCAGCAATTATTATCGATTTTACCTCCGCCCGCATTTCAAGGCGATATTTGTGAATTTCACTCTGCATTATGGCATGCCCTGTAGGTCCCACTCTGAGATCTCTTGTTAAATATTCATCAAAGGAAAAATCTTGAACCTCCCGGTTCCATTGAAACCATCTGAATGCCGTTTTTGCAACCCAAACCCCGCAGTTATAACTGTCGGTTTGGTAGGTTTCCTTAATGGTAAAGATGCTTAAAACTTTTCCTTTTAGGGACATTCCTAGGTCCTCCAACCAGACCCTTAGAGGAGTGGTGATGGAGTTTATGGTATCCTTTTCAGCCTTTTCGCCGAAGGGGTCATAGACATAAGCTAGGACATCATTGTCGCCCGTCAGTTTGACCATCAAACGTCTCCAGTGAATGCTGTCACAGATCCCTATCTGAGTGGGCCTGTGCTTTTTGAGTTTATTGGCGACAATCTTGGTGAGATTTTCCTCCCCACTTTTGAGTTTGTTTATAATGAGCTTCAGCTCCATCCGGGCTATGGTGCTGGGGTCACGGGCGCTCATGGCTTCACCTACTTGGGTCATATTAAGCCAGCCTTTGTCAGAGAATAGGCCCTCGGTGAGGGTGTTATTTGCAGCCTGCTTTTGTTTTGATTCTGCACCCGAACCCCCACTAACTGCCTTTAATTTGGCTTTGACTTTTTTTTTTTGTTTTTTTAAAATAAAATTTCGGGTTTTCACAGGTTTGTGTAGGGGCTTTTTGCGGTGGTGTTTGACTTTGTTAACCTCTCTTTGTTTCTTTGGCCGCTTAGCATGCAGCCCATCTGAGATGTCAGCCAAGCAACTCGCGTGAGTCATCCGGTTGCAGATATATATATATCCTTAGTAGCCTGCCAGATTTGTGCCTCCGTGTGAGCCCATTTTAGAATCGTTCTTGGGCCTGGGATATTATTCTTTGGTTTATTTTCTTTGAACCGCTTAGCTAGAAACGACATCACATGAAGCATTAGGACAGATGTGCCATAATCTGTACACATCAGGGGGCTGATGACACTTCGTTTATTCCGCAATGAAATAAAGGACATGAGGTGGTACGTCATTATAAGTGGGCCTTCGATGTTTTTTCCTCGGTGTTTGGTGTCTATCAAACTACCTCTAGAGTCCATCGGGAAAAAAAACGTTTACAGGGATGTGTATTGAGTTATCAGTCTGGCATAATAAGTTGACAGATTGCTGCATTGAGTTATCGGACTCACTTGTTGAGTTAGCAGACTTGAATATTGAGTTAACAGACCGTTATGTATAATGTTATTGTTCTGCCGTGTTAAGTTCACAAACTGTTGAAATAAGTTATCAGACTGCCGTGTTAAGTTAATACACAAGTGTGTAAAGATGTCATATTGTAGTCTTAAGTTATCAGACTGCCGTGTTCGGTTTATTAAAGACTGTTTTCTTAAGTTATCAGTAGTGTATGTTTTGCTGACGGGCTGTTTTGTCGGGAACACAAACTGGTATATATTGTTGTAATAAGAACGAGTTAAGTTAACAGATTGTTCAGTGAGGTTTACAAAAGTGCGTGTTAATAAGTTTACAGACTGTTCTGTTAAGTTATCTGGCAGCCTCCAGGTGCTGACACAAGTTACAACACAGTTAGCAAGTTCAGGAGAGCAGACAGGACTAAGTCTGCCCACGCTTCCCTTCACCTCCCTGGGTGAAATAACGAATATGGTGCATTTCATACGAATCAGCAATGTCGCTATTTGAAAATTTTCGCCTGCGGCGCATGTTTGATCACTCGTAATACTAAAAGACCCTACGGTACGCTGCGCGTGTCGTGGGACCCGCCGCGCGTGTTGGCCCCCGCCGCGCGTGTTGGGACCCGCCGCGCGTGTTGGCCCCCGCCGCGCGTGCTGGGACCCGCCGCGCGTGTTGGCCCCCGCCGCGCGTGTTGGGACCCGCCGCGCGTGTTGGCCCCCGCCGCGCGTGTTGGGACCCGCCGCGCGTGGGACCCGCCGCGCGTGTTGGCCCCCGCCGCGCGTGTTGGCTCTGCCGGGGGGGGGATAGGATCCGACCCCCCAAGGCAAAATATCGAGGTCTAGGGGGGGGTCCAACCCCCCCAGGCAAAATATTGAGGTCTAGGGGGGGGGTCTAACCCCCCCAAGGCAAAATATCGAGGTCTAGGGGGGGTCCAACCCCCCCAGGACCTGAAAACAGAGTCTGGGGGGGGGTATTTCAATGTGATGTGCTGCCTCCCCCAAGAGAGGAGACTTGCGCCGTAACTACGGTGTATTTACGCCGTAGTGCAGTATCGAGGACCCTGTATTTTTTGCTAGAGCCAATAAATTACCGTATTTACGGTTAGGGTGCTTCAGCCTTTACGTACCGACTGAAGAGCCCTAACCCCCCGCTGGATTTAGGGTTTTCGCGCGATTAATTTCGAATTTGACAACACTGCTCGTTGATAGTGAAAACTTCATTCCTTCAAACTTGCTTCACTGCCGCCGGTTGTACGCGGACATTTGTGATCATGCTCGCAAGACGCATTATTCCCTTCCTCCGGCAGGCACCTCAGTGTGTTAAGCCCTTCGTTCAAACCTCCTTCGTTACAGTATGCACCTCCTCTGCATACGACCGGGAGCGGAAACCGCAGACAGCCTCCCTCTACTCCTTGGGACACAGCGGTCTCGCAACTACGATCGTCATGCACCTCTCAACGACACACCCTTCTTCCGATGTGTATCGCAGCAGCATTCCTAGCACTACCCGAGACGGCTACTTGCACTTCAGAAGTGGACGCAACTCCTTCCCAATCCCTCAACGAAAACACGCAGCGCTCAGCAGCGAAAGCCACTGTTTGGGATACAGGTGTCGTCACTGAGAAGAAAGGTCCCAACTCTTTTCCCAGATGCTCGCAATGTAACCTGGCTCGCTGGATGTCGGTGACGCGAGTATCTGGCCACATTCTTGGTGGAGAGGCCGCGAAGAGCGCTGGGGTCACGCCATGCTTATTTCCAGATCCAGAGTGGCGTTTGACGCTTCCCGAGATTGTCACTGCGAAAAACGCAAGAAAGAAGCCCTGGATCAACGTGAGAAAGCGCGCATTATTGCTGAGTCAGAAGTTGAGAACATCGCAGATGCCCAGGACTCTGAAAGCAGACCGACGGCAGTATCGCGCAGTATTAATTCGGTATTGATGAGTGCGTCGGCACGTTCGCGTTCTGGTGAAGCCTCGCAACTTTTAGATGCGCAACCGACGCAAACTACCCTCAAGAGTAAGAAGCGACGCAAGGTCAATATCAAACTTGTGAAAGGGCTTATGTCGGCCGGTATCCCTCCTAAGGCTCTGGATAATAAACATTTCCAAGCTGCCTTGAAGGAGATTGCGCTTTATGGGCCTTCTTACAAGCCCCCACACTCCACTTCATATGCCAAGACGCTAGCACCAAAAGTCCATCAAGAATTGACTCAGCGTGTGGATAAGCTCATCACCGGCGCCAAGAAAACCGGCGGCACTGTCTGTTCTGACGGCTGGGAGGACTGTACACATGAGAAGCTTTTGAATGGAACATACGTTTCCCCTACTGGATGCCTTTTTGTACATTCCTTGCTAGTTTCTGGTGAAACAAAGGATGCAGCGCTCATAGCCGATGATCTGATCAAGCCTATATATCGAGCCTATATATGTGCTGAAATTCAGCTTATACATGAGCCTATATATGTGCTGAAATTCAGCCTATATGTGTGCTGAAATTCAGCCTATATATGAGCCTATATACGTGCTGAAATTCAGCCTATATATATGTGCTGAAATTCAGCCTATATATGTGCTGAAATTCAGCCTATATATGAGCTGAATTTCAGCCTATATATGAGCCTATATATGAGCTGAAATTCAGCATATATATGTGCTGAAATTCAGCCTATATATGAGCTGAAATTCAAACTATATATGAGCCTATATATGAGCTGAAATTCAGCCTATATATGAGCCTAAATATGTGCTGAAATTCAGCCTGTATATGAGCTGAAATTCAGAATATATATATATATATATATATGAGCTGAAATTCAGCCTATATATGATCACGAATTCAACCTATGTATGAGCTGAAATTCGGCATATGGATGATCACGAATTCAGCTATGTATTATGCGAAATTTGGTCTATATGAGCCGTATATGTGTTGAAATTCAGCCCCTATATATGAGCTAAAATTACGGCTTGTGTATGAGCCAAAAACCAGAAATTCGGCCTATTCAGCCTATATATGGCGGAAATAGGTGAATCATTAAATTAGGGGGGGCGAACATTGCTTTGGAGGAGAGGGCCCCAATTCCGGACAAGGATTTTGCCCCCCCCTAGCAGCACATCTTAACGTCTAGGGGGGCTAACCCACCCCCCTAGCAGTTTACCCCCCCCTAAGAGTTCCCTTAAGTGTGTGTTTTTCGGAAATCCTAGGGGGGTTAGACCCCCTCCCTAGCAACACGCTTTGACGCCTAGGGGGTTGAACCCCCCCCGCCTACCAAGACGGTGTC
>LGRX02009378.1:0-23724 GCA_001247695.2 Cymbomonas tetramitiformis | reverse complement strand
CCCCCCCAGGGTCAAAGCGTGGGCAGCCATATTGATATTTTCTTTGTGATGATGTGGCAAATCCAGTTCAAGATTGGCACAACCTTCATTATGTTATTATCTATGAAAGCTTTGGGTGTGCGTGTTGGCTTGTTCATTTCTGTAATACAATGTGCACGCGATGTAAAGAATTCGATTTTTCAGACCTAGCGTTAGCGAATTCATTTGTAATGTCCAGATTCGGGCAATAATGAGCGTTGTATCAAGAATATATGGAAGTATGCTTGGAGCAAGCACTAGCAAAATAAGAATTCTTGATTTCTGAAAATGCCAACGGCTGGATTCTTAAAATGTGAATTCTTCATACCGCGTGCGCGCTGTAGGTTGCGTAAGCATACCTTTATAGTCTCATTCCTGAAAACATTTGCATGATGGTATTGTATACTATATATAGTTTACATATATATATGCAGGGAGGTGCCGTGCTTTGTGTACAACGAGAACGTATGACTACTCAAAGGCTTAGAGAGGTGTGCCCAATTGTCACTTATGAGGGATTGATCGGGACAGTGCCTTATACCATATTTTTTGAGTTGATGGCATGATTTCATTCCTCTCGTCGTGGTTGATACCGCTCTGAAGTCTTCCGGGGCCTACTAAGTAGGTGTCCGTGCTTTGCGCGTTGTGTTCCCGTATGCGGCGC
The DNA here is from genome assembly GCA_001247695.2 of Cymbomonas tetramitiformis. Taxonomy (NCBI): domain Eukaryota; kingdom Viridiplantae; phylum Chlorophyta; class Pyramimonadophyceae; order Pyramimonadales; family Pyramimonadaceae; genus Cymbomonas; species Cymbomonas tetramitiformis. The sequence goes on along the minus strand of LGRX02009378.1, from coordinate 23,042 downwards.
GGCGGGGAGTATACCGAACATACGCGCATATATACAATATTGGGACACTATTTGCCCTACATCTAGTGGATCGCATATCGCAAGGCTCCCCATCATTATTTCTGATAGCCGATATCATCGATATATTGTATTTATGGCCGATTAACGGACGGCGCTCTCAAACTATCGATAGTAGAAATTTCAATGCTCCATATTTAACACATACTCAATCGTATGTAAATGCAAAAACAATCGATTATGTATCGATTGCACCAATTGTCGATATCATTTCCCGAGTATTGAAATGTATCGATGCCGGGAAAACAGTCCTCGTATATCTTCCCTTCGCGGTGGTTGATGCCGGATAGTTTGTATCAATAAATAGCGAATTTGATCTATACGTATGAAGTATATGTTCTGGATACACCTTGTGGCGCAACGATCGGATCGCGACACTAACACAAGGGCACCTACAAAAGTAGGCCTTGGGACACTTCAGGACGGTGAAATACTATAGATCATCCCGATTTGTCATCGGGATGATCAAGGACGTTGGTGATAGCACAATCTGAGTTAGGAGAGTGCAAACGCCCCCTCCCCCAAAAATCACCCCAAAACACGACGTACTTCTGACACACGGTACCATGCACTGCACCCTTGGGCGCTTCAAATATGACACGTCATCGAAGCGTCATGAGCATAACCATAAGGATGACATTCAAAAATTAACTCAAAGGAAACCACGAAAATTACATACAAACGACGAATGTGTTGAATGTGCCCAATTGGACGATCACTGCAGGGGATGACGTCACAAGACACAAACTTATGATTCCAAAAGCCGCTTCGTAAATCCAAAACATATGTGTCCCCAAGGACAACGTGCACTATCAAAATGTCCCAATTTATACAACACCCAATGTGGTGTCAAACACACGCACACACAATAACCAACGTATTGTCGTGTCAATAAAATCAATCAACAAACGGACGAATCACAAAGGACGTCATAAGATCAAAACATATGTCTACTAAACTTCACTTCATATTCCATTATAACACACACACACACATATATATACACCCTGCCACGCCACTCATGGGAACGCAACGTGCAAACAGGGGCACCCATAATTGTCTTGGGCCCTGGAAAACCTCAGGACGGTATCGACCACCGCGGGGGGAATAAAAACTGTATTTTCCAACTCAACACATCAGGCAGGATGATGTCCCGTTCATTTCCATAAAAGCGATAAATGGGCACACCTAAGACACCTTTGAGCACACTCCGTATATATATATATATATATATATATATGTCTGGATAGACAATCTATGATATAAACATGTCCCATCACGACAATGATACACAATGAAACAAATGTTGCCAATATAATTGTGTAAAACCAAATATAGACAATCGTAACAATATATAATACCAAAACAATCCAATCATTAGGGTGAAGGGGGGAAATATTCGAATATTTCGAAGAAGTGTTTAAAATGAACACAGTATGGAACTGCCCGATCGTGTTTCTCAATGGCTCCCATTTCTTCAATTTATTTTCGTCTTTTGGATCCTGCACCAAGTGCAGCAGCGCGTAGGGTTGCAAAAGGTTCTTCGGAGTTCGCATCTTGCGCCCCGTGTACACTTGCCCTCTGCTCCAGTATTGTATCACTGGGTGACAGATCCATTTTAGCGGCCAACCCTCCGATGTCGTGGCACATAAGGCATGAATGATTGATTGTCGCTTAGAGATATAAATTATCGATCCATTCACACAGACCACCGTGCGTACACTAGATTCCGGTAGGAAAAGAATCACGGTGCCGCCAATATCCAAGATGCTCATGCACAATCCGCCCATGTAAGTGTAGAAAGAGGATGACTGTGTATTCAACACCTCGTTGAACACCCCAAAAGGCCCATCAACGAACACTAGATTGCATCCGTTGATGGACCTTTTGGGGTGTTCAATGAGGTGTGGGGTATATATGCATCCTCTTTCTACCTAGGTTGGCAACGTCCCCGAATAATCGCGCGATTAATCGTATTTGGGCCTCTCCCGATTAATCTTTGCCGATTAATTGGCTTTATAGTGTAGGAGATGCTTAATAGTGGAAAACCGGTGCAGGCTTACAAAAAATGTCGAAACTTTTGATGTTTCGTACCTATGATAGCAAACGACATACCAAAATGCTCGTCTAAACAAGATATATTCACACACCAAGTTTTATCTCGTAAGTTAAGTGTGTAAAAAGTTAGAAGAAATGCAGTGTATCTGTCAAATCGATGCCAGATTACAAAAAATGAATTCATTTACGGGATGTTGCGCCTATGCTTACAACCGATATATCAACATGTGTGTCTATGCAAGACCTATTTGTGTTTTTTTTTACGGCCAAAATGGCCAAGTATATCAAAAGTTATGCCCATTTTAGTATTTTCGGTTCCGGCTGGGTAGAATTCGAGGGGAGTGGCTGTATGGCTCCCTTTAATAACGCGGACGAGCCACCATATCTGTAGGAGCGGCTGCGGGAGGCATAGTTAAGAGGTTTAGGCTATTGGAAACTACAAGGATTTCACTTTCGCAGAGCCTCACAAACTGAAGCGTGAAAAAGTCCGGGGAGTGATTGTTTGGGACATCAACGCCCTAAGTAGGGGACGGCATGCCTTAAGTATGTAACGTGGTCCTTAAGTATGTAACGCGAGACCCCCGCGATTAATCGCGCGATTAAACGTATTTGGCACCCTCCCGATTAATCGTTGGCGACGTTTTCGCCAACACAGCTTTCTACACTTACATGGGCGGATGGTGCATGAACATCATGGATATTGGCGGCACCGTGATTCTTTTTCTACCGGAATCTAGTGTACGCACGGTGGTCTGTGTGAATGGACAGAGAATGTATATCTCCAAGCAACAAGCAATCATTCATGCTTTTGCGCCACGACATTGGAGGGTTGGTCGCTAAAATTGACCTGTCACCCAGTGATAGAATACTGGAGCAGAGGGCAAGTGTACACGGGGCGCAATATGAGAAGTCCGAAGAACCTTTTGCAACCCTACGCGCTGCTTCACTTGGTGCAGGATCAAAAAGAAGAAAATCAATTGAAGAAATGGGAGCCATTGAGAAACACAATCGGGCAGTTTCGTAATGTGTTCAGAATACTATCAACGAATATAGACTAATTCAAGCGATGACGACGATGATGTAATTATTATAAATGAATTTGCAGCACAAGAATGACGTCGTCATCGTCAAATCGATAATTGTGTACCATCTCCCCCTGTCTCGCCAGATAAATTCGAAGTGATTTGTGATGATAATGGAATGATTTCCATTTACAGCTCATGAAACTCTAAGATACTAGTATTCTGGAGAATACTAACTTTTCGGGACATATGGGCATACAATTATGCACACTCAAATCCCACAAAGGGTGTTTCTCGTAGTCCGCATTTATCATATTGAATCATGTTCTAGCGATATATGACACTAGGGCGTGCCCATTGGGTGGCTTACTAGCATGCTACTTTCGTATACGTCCCAATCGTTCTTTGCGAGGTCCTAGGACCTTTCCAACACTCAAATATGCACCTAAAATCCCACAAATTGCCCGGTGGGTGTTTTGTAGTTCAGAATATCATACTAAATCATGCTCGTGTGATATATGACACTAGGATGCCTATCGGGGGAATCGCTAGCATGCTACTTGTGTTGTTGTGTATACGTACCACCACGTTGTCTATGAGGTCCAAGGACCTTTTCAACACTCGACCATGCACGTTCAAATCATACCAAGGGCCCGGTGGGTGTTTCTCGTAGTCGATAATATCATATTGAATTACAGTCCTACGATATATTACACTAGGGCGTGCCCATTGGGTGAATTGCTAGCATGCTATTTTCGTATACGTACTAGTACGTTGTCTGCGAGGTCCTAGGACCTTTTCAACACTCAAATATACCCAAATATGCACCTAAAATCCCACAAATGGCCCGATGGGTGTTTCTCGTAGTTCATAATATCATACTAAAGCATGCTCGTGCGATATATCACACTAGGATGCCCATTGGGGAAATCGCTAGCATGCTACTTGTGTATACGTACTACCACGTTGTCTGCGAGGTCCAAGGACCTTTTCAACACTCGACCATGCACGTTTAAATCACACCAAGGGCCCGGTGGGTGTTTCTCGTAGTCGGCAATATCATATTGAATTACATTCTCGCGATATATTACACTAGGGCGCCCATCGGGTTGATTACTAGCATGCTACTTCAGTATACTTACTAGTATGTTATCTGCGAGGTCCGAGGACCTTTTCAACACTCAAATATGCACCCAAATACCCACAAATGGCCCGGTGGGTGTTTCTCGTAGTTCATAATATCATACTAAAGCATGCTCGTGCGATATAGGACTCTAGGATGCCCATTGGGGGAATTGCTAGCATGCTACTTGTGTGTACATACTAGCTTACGAATATACGAATAAACGAGTCTCGCCCAACGTCCATCGAGCGGCGCGTGCGACATTCATATCGATCGATATCGATGAACCAAAATTCTTCTGAGATAGTTTAGGTCATAAATATGCCATTAGATGATATAAATCGGCATATTTTCATATTTTTCGTAAGGCGATCTTCTCGTAGTATTCTGGGGACTACTTATACGCAAATGCCTTGAATAACTAAAGACATATAGTTTGAAGTGTATCATAACACATGAAAATTTTACATGATACTTTCGAATGGTATACGATGTAATACGGCATCAAACTCCGTCCTATAGCTTGTTTTCCCTTGTAAGTGTGGTGATTGGAGATAACGGTCATAAGGCCAATCGATATGATAGGACTCGAAAATCATGTGTAGAGGTTGTGCTCCGTTATTCATACATACTTTATGATATAGTTGGTGATATCATAACCTTGTGTAAGGCTTCCCGCATCTTTCGGGAGGACTACTTGTGTCATTCGTGAGGCGCGCGGTGAAGTGGTGGCACAAATTCACGTAGAATTCCCTAGAATACTATCGAAAAATTGTGTCCCTCACCTCAATATTGATCAAATGTCATCAAAAAAACAAAAAATGATAGACTTTGGGATCATATATGCGACATGCATTCCGCCCTTGTTGCATAGATAAATTTAAGGTATGTATATATGCGCATAGACTTGAGAACCCTATGCTTTGCGCTCAAAGTCGAATTTTGGCATGGTTCGATGCATTATAGGGGTCACCATAAAGGGCGCGTGCGATTACACTTGCAATTCCCGAAGGCCCACACCCTCTTCATGGTTTTTCAATAAGATATCTACCTTTAAAACCCCCTAGTGGCTACTATCCAAATTGCCAGTCCTCCCACAACGCCACAAGGACCACTTGCTAGCTTGCCCGTTTAACCCCTAAGCTGCTATGTGTTGCGATATCGCAACAAACACTTAAACTTGATTTTCTCAGCGGGAAATTGATCAAATTCACTTTTGAAGACAGTTCTGAAAAGCTCTCAATCAGCCGCATGTAACCATTAACTCGGGCGCAGCTAAATCATTTCAATACTCGAAGTTTTAACCGAGACGTACTCGATTTCAACTACAAAATAACGCGTCACGCGTAGGGCAGTCATAAAATAGTGTTACATCACCCTAACGGCAACAAGTAGCCCCAACAACATGTATAGTACTTGGTGAGATTGTTACTTGAGGTCTAGGGTCAGAATTAGGGTTTCAACTGTCGAAACAGCACGTGAGTCCATTAAATATTCCGTTCAAATTCACGTCGTTGATACTCCGTGTCATCCAATTTGAACGCCATCATGCAACCCGCCTTGAACGGACCTTTCCGACACTATTTTCAAAAGTGCATTCAGGCAAGAATTCACGTAGTTATCGCGAGAAACGTGCAATTTTCACCAAAAATTCAGACCAAAAATTCCGTTCGCAGCTTAAGGGTTAAGCATACTCAAGCCTTTTTTCATGATAGTTTTTAGTCAATTGAATATTATTTTGCATGGGTTCGTCCCTAGAGTGATTGTAGGGTCATGCTTAGCGGGTGTGATTTGGGGGTGTTATTTCACAAAAATCACAAACTAAACCTTGGTCCTCCCACAAGGACCAGGCTATCACTCAAGCTCACTGCCTCCTCGAAGGTCCTTTGAAAATTTGAGCATGCATGTTGTCAAGTTCTCGAGCTGCTCTTTCCGTAGTGTCTTGTCAAAGCTTTCATCCGAGGTCATCTTGACCCTCAAAATATCGGTTGAAGCAGCACCGGGTGTCAAAACTGAAAAATGCCTTAAATCTCCCAAAAAGAAATTGCATTTCGTCCGGTTCAACGATGCATGCACGCCAACGTATTGCACAGTATGGCCATGTAGATGGCTAAAAAATCAAGTATCGTGTCTATATGCCGACCATAGCGAGACGATGGTATGGAAGTGCCATGCGCACACTCAATCTAGCATCCACGACATCACACCAGAGTCAAAATCAACCTTTAGATATCTGATATTTGACAAAAAATGATAGGACATATCGAGTTGGGCGTAAATATATGTCCACTATGAAGTTATCAACTTGTGTTATATTGTAAACATGATTGTACACAATGCTACGGTGTTGCTGAATCCTTGGATGTACGCTCAGCCTCCATATACTATTAGGAAACAAATATTGAAAATACGGTATTGTTTTGAGTGATTTTTAACATTAGAAAAATTCTGAGTTGAAAAATCCGAGGGATGCATGTGCAAATGCAATCGTTGTAGATATATGAGGTGGATCCATGCCAAACCAGGCATCATCTAACTAAGTACAGACTCTGTATCAAGGCAGGGTATCGCGGTTTTTTGAACTTATCAAATAATGATGAATAATTGCATCGAACTAATCGAGCGATATGAATAATTGCATCGAACTAATCGAGCGATATGAATAATTGCATCGAACTAATCGAGCGATATGAATAATTGCATCGAGCTAATCGAGCGATATGAATAACTGCACCGAACTAATCGAACGATATGAATAACTAGTTCAAGCCCGATTAATCATGCTACCTATCGATACCTATCATGATATCTGTCGATATCATATGTGAGTTGTGATAGACTGTGAACATGCACTAGCATGCAGTTAGCCAGTTACAGGCATACAAATTGTGAAGATAACAAGCGTTGTTGTTCATTTAGTGTTAATAGATGCCATTAAAGAGTGCTCTAAAGTGCCCTCTTAAACGGACTTTCTAAGGTCAGAATGCAACTGACCACATGCACTGAACGTGCGTTCTACCCCTGCAGTGCTCGCCGGAGCGGCCAAAAACTGCCTAGCCATCCTAAACATATTTGGCAAGTCTTCCTTATGGGTTTTCCACCAAACACACGGGTCAGCGTTCTTGTCACAAGCAGGCAGGTTCTGGTATTTCGTGAACTCATCCTCAACAGAGATTTCAGTCGTTCTAGTTTCTACCTCTGAACTAGGCGCAGGATCTTCAAACTCCTCATCGTCACTGTCATCTAAGAAAGTGGCAAGCTTGCTCGTGAGTGGCTTGGCTACTGGCACCGCAGCGGGTTCTTGCGCTGCCCGAATCTCCGCAGGCTTAAAGTTAAGGAAGAATGCCGATCGTGCCCAGGACACTATCCCTGGCTTCGTGAGGGTACCAAGTCCGATTAATCGATTAATCGCACTTATCGTACTATCGATACCCTGCCTTGCTCTGTATATACCACCTTTCATTGGACGCACCTCCAATTTTGGTTGAGATGCCCAATTAAATCATTTGCGGAAAATAGGTCCTTGTGGGAGGACCACATTCAAATCTGGTCCTCCCACAAGGACTGCAGGATAGTAGCCACTAGGTGCGCGATCGTGAATTGACCATTAACAACGACTTTGAGTGACCCCTTTGAGGGCCAAACTAATAGTATTCTGGGGAATACTAGGTTACGGTGAAGAGAGATTGTACCAAATTAAGGAAATCTGCAAACAATAACCAATATTATACTGGAAACGCACATCGCATAAGGACACAGTAAAGGCCAAAAAACATGCGAGGTATAAACGCCAAGTCTTGCATAATTAAGTATAAGCAATGGAACGCAAAAAGGAACATAAGGACGCATGTCGCATGCGTAATTGGAAATACATATACACAATCAACGCGAACAAATACACTATGATCAATGTAAATTAGACGATTAAGAACACATGCCGATATGTGTTCACGATGCGATCATGCCAATCGAGAAGCGCATATTGTTGTATACATCATGAACATTATCAAACAAAATACAATCAATTATATACAAATACACAACGCACGATATACAATTATCAAATACAACACAAAATCACACTCGACAATTAACAAACGCACTTGTATACAAAAACCAACATTGACATATACGATACACAACGCAAAGAATATTCAATATATAGAAGACAATCATTGACATACCATGGTTGGGTCCATAACCACTAATGCGGGCACTCCAGAAACACCATCGCCTGCGGAAGTAGAAGGTGACGCAACACATTGAGGTGCGGGCGCAGGTGATGCCAACGATGGACCGCATGTATATGGAAATACAAGAAGAGGCGTAGCTGGAGGAGCACGCGATGGTGACCGCGACCAGACGTTGATGATGATGACGGCCGAGCATATGGATGAAAAGCAGCTGCCGATGACGCACAATTATTATTTTGCGGGGTCGCAAAATTACTCATAGTCGCAAAGAAAGCATCAACCATCGATGCGAACGATGAAGGAGCCTCGGGTTGCAGTGGATTCCACGGTGATCGTCGACGTGCGGGTTGCTCATGCGTGGCACGGCGAATATTGCCGCAACGACTCAATCGAAAACTATTATTCGTCATGTGGAAACGTTAGTTGCTGAATCACGTGTGCGTGCCACACCCTCATTTATGCGATATGTATTCCCTCAACTCGCACGTCGACGATCACCGTGGAATCCGCTGCAGCCCGAGGCTCCTTCATCGTTTGCATCAATGGTTGATGCTTTCTTTGCGACTATGAGTAATTTTGCGACCCCGCAAAATAATAATTGTATGTGCGTCATCGGCGGTTGCGTTTCATCCATATGCTCGGTCGGCATCATCATCAACGTCTGGTCGCGTTCACCATCGTGCTCCTCCAGCTACGCCTCTTCTTGTATTTCCATCTACATGCGGTCCATCGTTGGCATCACCTGAGCCTGCACATCGATGTGTTGCGTCACCTTCTACTTCCGCAGGCGATGGTGTTTCTGGAGTGCCCGCATTAGTGGTTATGGACCCTTCCATGGTATGTCAGTGATTGTCTTATATTTTTATATACACCCTGCCACGCCACTCACGGGAACACAACGTGTAAACAGGGGCACCCAAAATTGTCTTGGGCCCTGGAAAACCTCAGGACGGTATCGATAATATAAGTGATTGTCTTCTACATATTGAATATTCTTTGCTATGTGTATCGTATATTTCAATGTTGGTTTTTGTATACAAGTGCGTTTGTTAATTGTCGATTGTGATTTTGTGTTGGTTTTGATCATTGTATAATGTGCGTTGTGTATTTGTATATAATTGATTGTATTTTGTTTGATAATGTTCATGATGTATACAACAATATGCGCGCTTCTCGATTGGCATGATCGCATCGTGAACAAATATCATCATGTGATCATAGTGTATTTGTTCGCGATGATTGTGTATATGTATTTCCAATTACTTATACGGCACCTATCCTTATGTTCCTTATGCGTTCCATTATTTATACTTATTTATGCAAGACTTGACGTCACCTCGCATATTAAAGTTTGATAATAGGCATTTTCTTTGTTATATGTCTTGGCCGCGTTGCTTGGTATAAATTGCTTATATGCAGCACGTAATTAATTTCTTTTTCGGCCTTTACTGTGTCCTTATGCGTTTCCAGTTTATTATTGGTTATTGTTTGCAGATTTCCTTAATTTGTTCTAATTCAATATGAAGTATATGTATATACATGCTTGTGAAGTACGGTGAATACCTACATGGTGTAATTGTATTTGCTTTCAATGTGTGGGTAGTGTGTGTATACTTCGATCCTCAAAGTTTCCAGGTAGCGAGTGCCCCGGTTTTACAAGGTGCGGGAAGTGACAATGTGACGGTCACTTGCTTAGTATGTACCTTGTACTCCATATAGTACATGGTGTCCGTCCGTAGGGTATCGGCCTAAGCTGGTAACTATGTTTCTATCCAATGCACAATTAAGAGCAAGTGTAAGCATTCTTATTGCACTCCCAACATGTACCCGAGGCTATATCTGACACACGGTGCGATCCCGTACGCGATGTGGCAAGAACGAGTATACAAATGCATATGAACAGTTACCTACATGTACCAGCTGTTTTTTGTTTCCGGCATATTGTGATTTTTGTGGTTGGATCACACACGCCTACGTACGATCACGTTTATACACAAATTCTCGGTGTCAAAATTCCTTTCGGTATCAATATCTTTGTGTTCGTAGGCAAAATCAACATTGTTTTATTAAGGTGAATTGATGACCGCAAATTACCTAGTGAGATATGCATATATGCACGATAATTCATAAAAAGTGTTTTGAGATGCATTGATACTTGCCATTGTTGTTCAGTAGATGGGTATCGATGTGTATCATTGCGAACATCGATAATTTTGATATTAGCACATTTCCCCCTACTAACATCCAAAACTTAATAATCGGTCTCGATATAGACATCACGGTACAATACTCAATAATTGATATTCGTGTTTGTGTATTAGTGGATGGGCACATTGATCGCAACATCTCACCTTTGTGATGACGATGCAACCGGGTATCTTAACCCTTCCCTCTCCCTTCCCTAGGACCCCTACCCAAAAATTAATATGTTTACACATCAGACATCACCTCAAACCCACGAGGGGATGCGTGTATTCAAACTTGGTGCAGTCCGCGGTGGAATCGGCGGTGGACTCAACGGTGGAGTTAATAAGAAATACACCATTTCTATTAGTAGCTCCGGCATCATCTCAAGATCTCACAACACATGTGTGATATCACACACGTGCATGTTGTGCCATGATGGAATGTGTGACATAGGCAAGTGCCCCAATGTTACCCCGAACTCAAAACATGTATAAAAATCTAATTTTAACTTGCAAGGCTTCATCGAGACCCCCTTGTTAGAGTGGCAGATTTATGATGTTGGGTAACATATATTTACATTAGCACATTGTCGCACCACCTCGCATACATCGATGAAGGCGAGGTGCATCAACATCGTACGCTTATTGTATTAACTACACACCACACACAGGCAATGATGATGGTATGATGTTGAGCCACCTTGCCTTCATGTCAGGGAAGATATCTTCCTGGGATTGGCCGGCCCGGGGCCGTGTCACGGAGGCCCGGGCCGAAGGCGGACCGAAGGAAAAGTTGCGGATGGGCCGAGTCGCATTGAGGGGAAAATCAATAAATTTCCAAAATTTTATCGATTTTTGACAAATTGTCATACTTAAAATTAGAATTTTGCGCCTGCGGCGGGCAATTTTGAGTTCGGGCCGAGACGGGCCGAAATATGGCCGAAGTGGATTCCCGATGCGGGCCGAGTCACCTCCGCGGAAAGATATCTACCCTGCTTCATGTATGTGAGGCAAGGCTCATTGTCTTGCCGTGTGAGGCAAGGCACATAGTCAACAAGTTGAGGACAAGTTGAAGTAAACAACAAGGAAGCAAGATACACGCATATTTGCAAAAGGTTTTAACCCCTAAGGGGCGGTTTGTACCGTATACGGACGGATTCGATTGTGAGAATATGCATCCAAGTGGTTCTACATGCCCTTGGCTTGCCGAAATATGCATTCCAAGGCGCGTGCACCTACCTGTGTGTATGTCGCAAATGACTAATCACTGGGATGGGTAGTCCATATAGGACATATATCTCACATAGCAACATTTTCAATTACGACAATTCTTGAAAACTTGCCTTTTAGAGCTTGAATTTTGTCTTAAAATATACGAAATCAAGGCTTACACCCGACGATCCCGCCCAATTGGGTGGAGTTGTGGAGTTGTCGCGTGCCCAATGTCCACTAGCGTCCCCTGCATGGTTGTTTGCATGACACATGTTATATATCCCCACAAATAGGAAGCAATCGCCTTCAATTGCGCTTAAGTATGGGAAAGCATTCCTTAAGTATGGAAAACATTTACAATTAAGTGTTTTTTGGGTGTTTTTTTGGTGTTTTGGGGGGCGTTTTTGCTCATAGTCGGTTTATTTGCCGGTATACAGGTGCGCTACCGGGTGGGAATATGTTCATGTGACCAATCCCCAAGTTTTCATGACGATAGTCACCCAACGAAGTCGAAATGTAAGTTGTAATAGGAGATTGGAGAAATTTTACATGTCCCAAAATCATGAAAACTGGGTTGGATATGCCGAAAATCTGAATATATATGGTGCACGGATGCATGTTATGGCGCTCTTAAAGTTACATGGTGGTCATACACAGCATACATGATAACGTGAATGCACATCGATGTCCGCGATACGCGACAATGCCTACAATCCCCAAAACACCGTTTTTTGCAAGAAATTCCATCCGCCCCTTAGGGGTTAACCCCTATGGAGCGGTTTGTACCATATACGGTACAACCACTTCAAACTCTAAGCTTGGATTCATTTCTCAGCCCGATAGCACTTGTCGGAATCGGCCATACAAGCTTCGCACACCCGTTGCAATAGGTATATCTAATACTCAACCATTCATTCTACACATATACTTAGTATATATATCTCACCCAAGGGCAATTTTGTTGTAGTAAAATCCCCAAAGTTGCTTATTTCTAGGCACAAAATTTGGGTCAAAACTCAAAAGTATCTTAAAGTGTGCAAAATCGAGGTGTAGATGTCATTCATCGACAAGGATTTGTCGATTCAGTGACCACTATCATATAGAATGATCATGCACCTCATATGGGCAATACTTACTTTCCCAACAGTCGATTTCCCCCGAAAACACACAATATGGCCTTAAGTATGGAAAACATTTGAAAAATGATATTTTTTCGTTGTTTTTTGGTGTTTTTTTCACCTTGTTGCTTGAATATTTCGATGTATTGGTGCGTTTAACTACAGCCACCATTACCAATTTCAAGGCATTAGTAAAGGTGATTGTTTTATGGTCGAGGGGCGAACCGTAATACTCGAATAAGCAATTGTGATAACTGATTTTTGACACTTTTGATTCCTGGACAACGTGTTGTTTGGCTTGTATATCACCGATATATCGTTGTATATATAATGTGAGCATGTATTTTATAGATCAAAACCACTTTATAGGAGTTATGGAACATGTAACGAATCACCCACACTTACCAAGGTACCATATACCGTGAAAACGCTACATTTGTGAAACTAGTGCTTTTGGGAAAAAATTCCATCCGCTCCATAGTAGGGGTTAATATCTAGCATCACTTACGCGCAGTCACTCATTCTTACCTGGAGCTTGTGCTCCAAAGTGTCCTCTTCGGTGTTCTTTCGCAAGTCGTCCATCACTATGCTTGTTGCACTTAATGCGCGCTCTACAACACCAGTCGCATGGCATCCTAAAAACGGTCTAGCCATGCGATGCACATGTGGGAGTTCCTTGGCTTTGTCATTTCACCACACCATAACGTCAAATAAACCCATCTTCATTAGCTTCTTGGAACAAAGAGTTGATCCTTCGAGTTGATCCTTCATCCCAACAGGTGTGCTACCCACAAATCATTTCCTGCGAGGAAGACAGATATGCTGTCCGGCTAAGCTCGATGAGCATCAACCTGATAATCACATAAACAGTGTCTGGCCGGGGCTTTATGCTCTCGGAAACCCAGACAGTGAAGCAAGACTGTACTACTGTATTGTACTACTGTACAGTACAGTGCTAGGATGTCACGGACACGATACGGAAGCAGGGTCAGGCTAGGGGCTAGTCAGAGCCCATAATAACTAAGCCTAAACCCGAAGTCCAGCACACCACCCGTGGGTGTGACTACCTAGCAAAGCAGGTACAGGATATACAGCCACGAGACAATAAACAAACACCTAACATTCACTTCGGTGGAAACCGATCACTTCTAGCTGGGTGCCGGGGTCTTGACCCGGTCATCCCACTACTGGGCTAAAGCTAATCAAGCTGCCAGGACAATCGAAGTAAACTCAGCCACTTTGAGGCTGGTCAGCAGGGCTGAGTTCAGCGGTCGGGATGCAAGCACAGAAGAATCCCGAAGTGAATTGCAAGCTGTCCGTTTTAAATTGAGCACCACCAGACCCAAGCGGGCAAGGTGGATCCACAGCAGAATGTAAAGCAACCGAAGAACCGAGATAAGCAGAATCCCACGGCGGCTTGAGCATTGAAGAAAGAGACAAAAGAATTCCATCATCTGGCGGCCAATCACGGATGCCTGCAGTACCAAGTGGCGGAATCGAAGCAGAGAGATCCCCAGTAGACCGACGGACGGTGGCTCCGGGCTCAACCAGGCCCCTGTCACCACCGCCCACGGCAACCAGAGATGCCGTAGAGCTGGCAAGTAAGGAACAACAGAGCACAGATGCCATTAGTGCACACCGGAGAAAGCTCGGCGGAGTCCGGGGACGGTACATCGGAGCCAGACTGCCACCGGCTGCTGGCGATGCTCCCCCGTCAGAGTCACGCTCAAGAGTGCCGAAGGAGCCAAAAGCCACTTGCCGCCCGCCGTCAGAGTCATTGTCAGAGCCTTGGTCATTGTCAGAGCCTTCAGAGCCAATGTCAGAAGTCTCAATCCTCATGCCAGCAAACAGCGGAGCCGGTGCAGAGCCGCCGAGCTGGAGTGACGGGACAGAGCCAGGCAAGCCGAGAGAGCCAGGGACAACCACTGGCGGGTCATGAGCCGCAGGCACACCACCAGCCACGAGTGCAGAGGGATGCCGAACCGCAGGCGGTGGCGGAATCGAGCCCCGTGCATCCGAGTGGAATGTGGCCAGACCAAACTGAGCCATGCCGTCATCGTCAGCCGCCGCATCCTGAGCGGAAGCCGCCGCATCCTGAAAGTGCCGCAGAGATGTGGGCTCAGCCGTCACAAAAGAACATGCTGACAGCTCGCACACCTCTGGGCGACCCTCCATCATGCAGAGCGACTCGAAGGCATGCTCATCCCCAGCGTCATAGAAACGCTGGAAACGAACAGCCAAGCAGTCAGTCTCATAGTCCTCAACTGCACCACAGTAGTGGGCAGACTGAGGACCGCCGTTGGGGCATTCAGCATGCCAGTGCTTCAAACCACTTTGTGCACACTCCGCATTTCTGCAGTGAGGCACAAAGGCACCGCTCTTCTTGTCAAACGAGACAGGAGAAGCGGTGCCAAGTGGCTTAACACCAGCACGATGATGCTTAGCAGCAGAGCGGGTAAGGTGCTTGCCCGCAGGCGGTGCCCCTTCCCGCTTCTGCCGTTTTAGGTCACGAACGTCCTGCTGCATGCGCTCCAGCTGCTTCTGCAGACTGGACAACGTCGCAGCCAGGTCAGACGCGCCATCGCCGAACGACAGAGCAGAGACACGGGTGTCAGAGACTTTCAGGCCGTGGCGGAACTGCTCCCGCACACGAGCCTGGATAGTCAGAAGAGACACTCCCTGCCGCTGGTCAGCCCGAGCCAGAGAATTAGCCAAGTCACGATACAGTGCCGAGTTGCCGAGAGCCTTGAGAAACTGCCGCTTCACCGTGTCCTCTGGCAAGTTGTGGGAACGCTGAACGTCCCGCAACAGGCCATTGAACTCACGGATTTCACGGTCAGGATCTCCGCTGCTGGGGATGCGAACCGCCAGCAGCGACTCAAAAGAGTCAAAGGGCTCTGAGCGTTCCTGGAGCATGCGTACCACCTCAAGGGCAGCACGCTTGCCATCTCCAAGAACGTCAGACCCAGAGGCCTCAAGCCAGTCACGAGCAGGCGAGCCAGGGCGAGCCAGAAACGTCAGAGCCGAAAGCAGCAACTCGTTGCCCTCATGCCTAGCCGCAACAGTCATGTCAGTTAGGTCAAAGAGGGGAGCAAATGCTTGTGACTGGAGCAGGAATTGTGTGCGCAACTCATGCATGAGCTGCGAAAAAATGTCGACTGCGTCGGTTTCCGTTCCAGCGAAGCGTTCCGATTTGTCCCCAAGTATTTTCGTGGCAACGATCTTGGCAACCCTCCTGTCAAAATTTTCGCGAGCAAGCTGCTGACATTTGTCAAGAACCTCTTTCGCAGCTGCGGTGGTCGGAGCTGGCAGCTGCGGTGTGTGCGGTGTAGCAGCGTGCTGCGCACCCACGTCATCAAAAATCGTCTCTAATCTACGGACGCGAGACCGCGCCATTCTATTTGCTGTGGTAACCATGATAGAGAGACAGCGGAAGGTTGAGCTAAGCAAGGGTGGTGGTACAAAATTGTCACGGCGGCCAGATAACCCGTAGAAGTCTCAGCACACAGATCGAGATTCACAGGTCGTGAGCGGAAAATGAGAGCGGCCAAAATGTACAACGCGTGGAGCGACTTCGCCAGGGCCAATGGCGCACGATGCAAATAAACCCTCGCCGCGACGATACTGCCGTAAAAAAAAAAACCAATCCGTCAACTGCCGATCTCCTGCGCAACGAAGGCGAGCACAACGTGTGCCGCCATCACTGCCATGCTAAAAGGCCATACCGCGAGAACAATACACCACCGCCCAAGTGGGCGCTCAACCCCTCCTACGTCCTACTTAGCCGAACATGGCAACAGCAAGGCGCTGTGCCATCATCAGAATCACCGGAAAGCCGGTGCGGGCCATAACCTGTGAGGAAGACAGATACACTGTCCGGCTAAGCTCGCTGAGCATCAAACTGATAATCACATAAACAGTGTCTGGCCGAGGCTTTATGCTCTCGGAAACCCAGACAGTGAAGCAAGACTGTACTACTGTACTGTACTACTGTACAGTACAGTGCTAGGATGTCACGGACACGATACGGAAGCAGGGTCAGGCTAGGGGCTAGTCAGAGCCCATAATAACTAAGCCTAAACCCGAAGTCCAGCATTTCCTCAAGAAAGCCGACTCACCAAAAGTGCGGGATTCAGGAGCTCGCACAGGCAAGCGGGCAGCCTCGGCACTCCCTTGGCTCTTCTAGTCTCCTTGGCTCTTCTAGAGAAGAGCCAAAGGGGAACCGTAATGTTTTGGCAAATAAGTTGCCCATATGAGAAAAATGAGATAGGATAATGGGTTAGTTTTTCGCGGTGAGTCGTGATGTGCATACCGTTTTCTAGTTCATTCGGCCAAAGACGGTTGCCACTTGCCGTTGCGTCTCATCTGCAAAATTCTGTGAGTACTATTGTAGGGCTCTTAACACTTAAATGTGGAACGCCAAAAAACAGTATTTTAATCAGCTTTTGCACATGTGAGCATGTTTCGGTGGATTGTGCGTGTATATGGTATCTAGACAAAACATATGCGATATCCTCGTTGACTATACACACATGCAAACCTATCCCCGCGTTGCGCATGATATTTGGATTGCTATATACCACCCGTGCAACACATTTAAAACCATGTGAGAAATATCTGGTACATGTACGATTTTTACACCTTCGCGATTGCCGCGCATATATGGCACGCTAAACATAATATCGATGCGAAATGTATTTGTAACATGAAACGCCAATATTTCCATATTTTTACCGGTACGTTGCCGGTCAGTATGATGGATCGCCGGCATTTAACCGGATATGCCGGTTATTTCTGGCATGTCCAATTATGGCTCCGTGGCTTCCGGCTAAGCATGCCCATGTGCTGGCGAATAAAAAACCATTCAATTGACACAAACGAATATCGCTATACCACACCTACAACGATGAGAATGTGCATATGAGTAAAAATGTTTGCCAGATCATGTTAATCAACTTAACAGTATATGTTGTTCGACATTTAAGTGTTAAGGAAAGGTGCAACTTTCCGGGGAATCAACCAAATGAAGCAAACGAAGTGGCTACACAACACCGATTTTCACGGAAATTCTCGTGACGTGCTCAGAAATGTTGTCAGAGAAACAATATAGGCAGAATCCCGCTATTGTGTAAACTCGGTGAATGGGATGAGAAAAAAAACCAAGAGCTTCCGAGGATTGATAGCAGGGGGGGTGGGGCAGCAAGGGTTCTGGAAACACCCTCATAGAACTTCAATTTTGCCCTTGGGGGGTTAGCACCCCCCCCCTAGGAGTTACTTTTTGTCCTTGGGGGTCAGCACCCCCTAGAACTTGCACTCGCGCACACTGCGGGGCGGGCGGGGGTGCCCCACGGTACCACCATAATGCGCGCGGGGCGAGCGGGAGTGCTTCACGATACCACCATAACGCGCGCGGGTCGGGTGGATGGGAGTGCCCCACGATACGTGCCCCATGACACCACCATCACGCTCGCGGGGAACGGGAGTGCCCTATGATACCCCCATCACGCTCGTTGTGCATCGGTTGAAGATGGACGTACCTGAAACGATTTATGTTAGTATCCATATTCAAATCTTAGTGAAAAGGTTACTTCACCTCATGCTCGTATCAGGCGAGTATGTTGCATCATCGACTTGGTTCCAACCACCGACTGGACGCCACATTAATTACCATCGATTTGAAGCGTACATGTTCTCTGCGATGTTGCCGCGTGCGATCACACTGTAAATGATCGACTATGCATATATTGATTTCATCCATGTACGCAATCACATATCCGTTTATATTGATCCTAGTTACGATAGGTATCCGGGGCAACAGACTGCACCACATGCCTACCGATTCAGCAGCGAGTACGACAATATGAGCTTGGATGAGTTGAAGATCCACGCCAAACAAATGAGATCAGAACAGGCTGGTAGCCTCGACGAATTTGATGAGATCCATTCTGCAGTTGCGCATGCACGTGCACATGCGCGTCCCGGTGTTACCATTGGCACTAATTCTCGGCGAGTGACTCTGAGTGACTTGGAAGATTTAGAATGAAATATACATATGTGAGTGCTTGAGCGTATGCACGAGATGCCTCACAATTCCAACATGTGTGCCATGCGCGTGTGCACGGTACCTTACAACCACCGGGGGCTAGGAGGGTGCGGTTCAAAGAGGAAGCTCTTTAGCGCTCCGGCAACTCTTAGGACGAGCGCCGTGACGATGGTCGGACCGCGCCAAACCGCCACCGCAGACACGAGCTCAACAACGATTGCAACGTGACAAACCAACAACATGGGAGGCAACTAGGACACTGACGCGCATGCAACAGGAGGCAAAGGTGCACCACCACAGGGTCAGGTGTGCCATGGTGCGGGTGAGGGACTGCCTAGAGCACTTGAGGAAGATAATGAGGGTGAGCAGGGAGACATCAGCTGCCAAGCCAACACCCTGGCCGGATGACCTAGCGCCGGAGGACTCCATTACAAGGTCAGCCCGCTAGACCGCTTTGATAGCGGAGATTGGCACCTACCACCTGCCACACGGCAACTCCGAGGAGGAATTGAACCCGCGGGAGGTGGAGCCAGGTCTACACAAGCTTGCCGGCATCACGCCCGACATAGAAGTGGACGCGGGGGCTGGACGTTGCGGGTGAGTGGCTGGATGAGCACGTGCTGGCGGCCACGGATGCGAAAGGGCCTACCCTCATGATTCTTTTGGGCGTGGATCGGGAAGGTTCGGGCGAAGGTCCTTATCGACATAGGGGCCTCCTCCAGTTTCACTTCATTGGAGGCTGCCAAGAAGCTCAATCTGGAATCTTCTGTGCATGACGGCGAGTACAAACTTGCGAGCCAAAATAGGCCTGAAATGCAGAAAACATCCCGAAAACCGCGGTTTTCGGGCCATATTTCTCAAAAGATTAAAAGATTTTCAAGAACCAACTTTTGTGGGACACTTGGATATGTTGTGGTGGGGTAAGGCAACCTTCAAAACTTCGCAAACATGACATTAAACCGTAGGCGCAAGGCTATTTGAGCCAAAATAGGCCTAAAATGCAGAACGTCAGCCCGAAAACAGCGGTTTTCGGGCCATATTTCTCAAAAAATTAAAAGATTTTCAAGAACCAACTTTTGTGTGACACTTAGATATGTTGTGGTGGGGTAAGGCAACCTTCAAAACTTCGCAAACATGACATTAAACCGTAGGCGCAAGGCTATTTGAGCCAAAATAGGCCTAAAATGCGGAAAACAGCCCGAAAACCGCGGTTTTCGGCCCATATTTCTCACAATTTTTTTTTTTCAAAAACCAACTTTTTTCGTTGTCTTAGAATTCATCCCTTAAATTCTAGTGACTTTCAAAACTTCCTAACGTTGAATTATGCATGTGACCACTTTGTGACGGCATAGGGAAATGCGACGGCTCAAGTAGCGGATGGCACAGTCCACGCCGCCAACTCCTGCATCCGCCCCAAGCTAACAACGAAGACCCGAAAAGGTAGCTACGTACTCTAAGCAGGTGACTTTGAGAGTGATGCCGTTGTCACTAGGGGCAGATGTGGTGTTGGGGGGTGATTGGCTGCGTGCGCAGAAGGAGGTCACTTCCAACTATACACTCAGTATGGTAGTGTGAAATTTGGGCATGGCTCGCGGAAGGTGGCAATAGCTGGGTGTAGCCCCGGGTCGTCGAGCGCTGACAAGAGCCAAGCAATGGGCCTGGTGCAGGCCCGGCTTATCAACACCAAACAGGCTAGGAAGGACCTACCATCGAGGAACAGTGGACGGGAGGCCTACGTTGTGAACCTAGCTCCTAATGGGACCTTCAAACCGGAGGCAGTGGATGACCCTGCGTCGCCCTTGGATGTTGATGCTGCTCTATCGGAGACATCCTGGTCATCCTCATCATCAGAGGGTGACAACGCTAGTTTGAGGGCGGGGGGGGGAAAGAGACCTCCGGCGAGGAGGAAGGCGACAACGAGGCAAGAATAGCAACCTTAGTCTCAGACAGTAGCTCCTTTGAGTCTGACGTGTTTGACCCTAATGTGTTGAGGGTGGAGGATGCAGCGTTGGCGCTGGTCTGCGCATTGCGACCAGCGGCGTGCCCCAGGCCAGCCGCACCAACTCTAGCGACCAAGGATTGCGGGCCTCACCCACTGAAGGCGCGTTGGGAGGCTTTCCATATGTTGCCGCAGTAGGAGCGCAGCTGATAGTCTGGACCCCGACTGGGAGGACGAGGCGTACCAAGTGTGGAGAACAACGCAGGCGTTGCAGCCAAGTCGTGCCCAACGTTATAGATGCGCAAAGTGGAAGGAGACCTCATTGAGAAGGAAAGGGTGCAGGCAGAGCTCGGCGAAAGCGGCGCCAGTGGTGACCGAGGAGACGGAGACGCGCGGCGGCCCGTACAACTTTTTCAAAAAGGAGAAGCTTGTGGTGGCTGAGAGGACGCAGAGCGGCGAGGACGGCGAGACCGAGCAGCGGAGCTGTGGCGAAGCCGATGAGAGCATGAGACCGAGCAGCGGAGTAGCGGTGAGGCCAAGCCGTCCAAGCAGACCGCAGCGCAGGCGACACCTCTTGATGAAGAAGATGCCGAGGACGTCCCTCAGTGGATATGGGACGAGCTAGAGCGACGGAAGCGGGTGTACGTGGACGTGCGTGGTGGGTATGGAGCTGCCCGAGGATGTCGTGGACCGCGAGCACAAGTCCCCGCTGCGGGTGGATCCAGAGTATCCGGATGACGTGAGGCACAAGCGGTGTTGTAAATTGTCCATGGAGGAGTTGGGGCAACTTCGTGTACAACTAGATGAACTCCTGGCGAAGGGGTACATTCGCCCTTCATCCTCACCCCGAGGTAGCCCAATTAGGATGGTTCCCAAACCCTCGAACCTCAAGGAGCTCAGGCTCGTGATCGATTATCGTCTGATCAACAAGATCACAGTGAAGGATCGGTACCCGTTGCCGGACGTGCAATCTCTCATCGACTACATGCAAGGGGCCACCACCTTCTATACCGCAGACGCTCTGTGGGGATTCTGGCAGGTGCCCATGGAGGAGGACGCGATCGAGAAGACTACGATGGGACGTGAGCGTGTGAGTGGCTGGCTATGCCCATGGGGTTGTCGAACTGTCCTTTCTGCTGGCAGCGCATGATGCAGAGCTACCTGGGGCACCTCTCATTCGTGAGGGTGTTCGTTGACGACATCATGATCTTCGGCTCAAACCCAGCGGAGCATCTCGGTCATTTGAAGCAGGTATTGAAGGTCCGTCGCCAAAATAAAGTCCGGTTGAAGGAATCGAAGTTGAGGTGCTTCAAGCGCTATGTGAGGTTCCTTGGACATGTGATCGATTGCGCGGGATGTCGACCGCAACAGAACAAGGTCGCGGCAGTACGGGATTGGCCCAAGCTGTAGACGGTCAAGCACGTGCGGTAGTTCCAGGGTCTGGCTGGGATCTACAGGCGATACATCTAGGGAAGTAGGGATTCTCTGACCTGGCACATCCGCTCACGAAGCTGACCAAGAACTTGGTACCCAGGGAATGGGGGCCAGATCAGGAGCAACCGTTTGAGCGGCTCAAGATTTCACTCACTACCGCCCACACGTTGATACTACCGGACCAAGAAGCAGCTCATCGAGGCACCAACCCATTTGTGGTACTTACCGATGCCAGTAGTGCGGTGGGGCTTGCAAGGGTGTTGATACAGGACATGGGGAAAGGTCTGCAACCGATAGCATTCGAGAGCAAGCAATTCTCATCGGTGGAGCAGAACTACCACGTTGGAGAACGATAACTGGCACCAAACCATCACTGTACAACACATATCTGGAGGCACTATCTCATCTTCACCGAATTTAGACTCATGGGAGATCACGCGCATTTAACGTGGATGTTCGCCAATCGAAGACATGTGGTATGAGGATTTAGTGGAGGTGGGCGTGCACTCGGTGGAGCACGTGCCACGCAGGGCGCACACTAGTGGCGCCAGACGCAGCGTCTCGTAGACCGAACTACGTGCAAACCTCCGCGAGGGACGTGCTCAAGGAGACATGGTACGTGGACCTGAGCACTGACCAGCCAGTGATAGATGAAGA
>LGRX02009374.1:0-40918 GCA_001247695.2 Cymbomonas tetramitiformis | reverse complement strand
ACATTCCAGTGGCTGCCGTCGCAAGTCAGGACAAAGGAAACTCCCTCTTCCCGGACCGTTTCCATCGTGTTGCGCATCTGCGCCTCATATTGTTCCGACTGCTCGAACTCGGTTCCGTTGAGGGAATCCGCGAGTTTCGTCTGGTGCATCGACACTGTGTCCAAGCCCGTCGTGCAGAGGCTGTGGGTTTCCACTTGTATGGAGCTGAGCCACGCCTCCCTGCCTCTGGTGTCCGAGAAGACCCCTTCCGTCCTGTGCCTGGGGGTGCCCTCCCCCCGGGGCTCGTTTCCTCTTCTTCCTCCCCCCTTCAGGAGGCCGTCCGCATGGGACCCCTCAGAGCGGTTTCTCCTCATCGTCCTCCTGCTGTCCATCGCCTCCTTCTCGGTGAGTCTTGCTCCAGCTCTGGCTGCGTGTCGCAGGTCTGAGAGGAATTTTTCCTCCTTGGGTCTCACGCCTACGGAGTCCATGATCATGACTCTACCCCCCGGGTCCTCAAGCAGGGTGGGTCTGACTCCAATATCGTGGCATTTGAAGGCGTCTTCGTGGTCTTCTTCGTCCTTGGCGCAGTAACCTGTCGCCATTTGTTTTAAGGCGTTTCTGGCTTGCATGGAGGTCGTGGGGGGTCCTCTTCTTCCTGCGTGCCACAGCGATCGCGGGCCCCATTTGGATTGAGTGGGGTGGAAGCCCTCTTCCCAAGTGGTTAGTTCTTCCCCTTCGGTCGACTGGGGTTCTGCCAACCTTTGGAACCCTAGAGCGTTGTGTGCCTCTTTGGACGGCATAAACTGGGGTTTGAGGGTGAGGTTCTTCGGGTTGTCCCAGAATCGCGCGTCGTTGGGCTTGTCAGCGAGCGCTTCGCATATATATGGGTACAGCATGAGCATGAAGGTTCGCATGCGCCCTTGAAACCTGGCGGGGACTTTTGTTTTTGCTTCTCTGAGGCTGCACGCACGGGTGCCCCCCTTCGCCACATAAAACCCCTCCTCCACGAAAGGGAGCAGAGGCAGCAGCGTGGTCAGACTAAGCGGAATTTCCTCCTGGTCATTGACTGAGTAGATCTTCACGCTCTCCTCACCCGTGTCCTGGTCAACGACCGTTCTGTGTCTGCCTTCGAGCGCACTCGGGAAGGGCTTCCGAACCGCGTTCGCAAGTTTGGAGATAACCCCGTGCTGGGTGTTAATCAGGTCCGCCAGCAGCGGTCCAGATCCTGTGAGCGAGACTTGGTGCTCACGTAGCACCGCAAGTTGCCGGGCTGTGCAGCACCTGTCGAGTTCCCCAGTTCTGACCGTACCGTCCACCTGTCCCTGTCTGCGGTTGTAATGATACCTGACCAGCCCCCTCGTGGTGGCACTAAGTTGAGAGGTCTGCTTGACATGAAAGGCCTCACTTTCCCTGAACACCTCTCTCGGCCTTTCTCGAAGGTCTTCCCTGGTGGCGGTGGCCATCTGCAGGGCGCTCGCCACACTTTGTGCGTACGTGGCCAGCAGTGGTGTGTGCCCAAGCCCGTAGGAGGTTTTCGGGAGTGCCGTGTAGCAATTAGCGGTGCCTCTTGGCAGTCCATTAAGGAGCTTGTACGCCCCGCCGATAATCGCGTCTAGGTCCTCGATTTCCTTGGTAGAAAAAATCCCTAAGGGAAGGGCATATCTAAGCTGTCCTATAATTGCCGAGCGGAGGACCTCCTCTTGCTGTCCGCTCGTCAGAGGGGAGTGGAGGAGCGCCTGTATCCTTTCCCTTGCCTGCAGAAAGGAGGCTTGCTTTTGGACCGTCCAGTCCCCCGAGAGGGCTACTTGTATCCCAAGGTACTTGTATGGGTCATCCGGGTGGAGGTACGGGAATCCATGCTTGCCTACCCTGGGGGTGCGCATGGTGACATCCTCGTATGTCTCCTCAGGGATCGGAGACCCTTTTTCGTCCGTTCCCGTGATTCCGCATTTGGTCTTGTTGATTCGAAGTCCACTCCAGTTGGAGTAGAGCTCCAGCTTCCTGACTTGCACTGCCAGTTGCGTTGCCGACTCCGCGATCAGGGCGAGATCGTCCACATATGCCGCCGAGGAAGTGCGAATTGGTTTGTCCGAATCCGTGAGGCGGTGCAGATACCCCTTGTTGCCCGCCTTGAGCCAGCGTAGTAGGGGTTCCAAATAGAGAATAAAGAGCAGGGGGCTCAGCGAGTCTCCCTGCACTAGTCCCCTTTTGACCATGAGGGGCTCCGAGCTGTAGTGCTCTATCTTTGAGGCCATCCTAAAGGGTGACCTGTGTGCCTCCCCCCCGTAGAGGTCTGCCACCACTCTGACCGCGTCCTCCGGGATCCCCAGGTACTTCATGGTGTGCTGGAGTCTGTCATGCTCCACCGACCCGTAGGCGTTCTCGAAGTCCACGTAGAGAACATGCAGTTGGCTGTGGGACAGTTTGCTGTCCTCGATAACATGCTGCAGTCGAAGGAGCTGGTTGATCGTGCTTCTGTGTTTCCTAGAACCCATCTGCTCTTGGCTGTGGATACTGTTTACCTCGCAGAACGTGGATAGAACATCCGTGACCATTGCCGTATAGAGCTTGAGAATTGTGCGGAGAAGCCCTATGGGCCTGTAGTTGGAGAACGCAGAGGTGTCCCCTTTCTTATGTAGGTAGACAAAGGTGCCCAACTTCCAAGTGCCTGGGGTTATCCCCGCTTTCCACATCGCCCTCATGAGCGAGAAGAGAAATTCGTGGAATTCCTCCGGCATAGCCTTGAGGATTTCATTTGGTACCGCATCCGGGCCGGCTGCCTTCCCGTTGGGGAGCCGTTTGACAATTTGTCTGTAGAGTTCAATAGTGAGCCTGCTCCCAAGCTCCGTCTTCCTCGGTCTTTGCCCCGGTTTCATGCTATCCGGGGCTTCCGCCGCCAGCCATGGCATCTCTTCGTCCAGTTGGTCCGTCCTGGGGTGTTCGAAGCAATATGGGTCCGAGTGGGCCATGTGCCCCGAAAAGGCCTCCGCGGTGGCCACCGCCCCGACTGCCATTTTGTTGTTCCTGTCCCATATCCCCAAGGTTCTGCCCTTCGGGAGTGCGTCGCGGTCTCTGAAGACGAACCTGTGGGCTGACTTTTTCATGTGATAGTAGTTACTGCGGAATTTCTGGACAAATGTCTCCCAGGTTTCGGCTTTGTGGTCTTTGATAACGGACTTGGCTTCCTGCCTGAACCTGCGCATCTCAGACTCCGCCCACCAGTGGGGGTCTTCCGGCTCCGCACACGTGTCAGGTCTGCCCTTCGCCGTGTCCCGTGGCTCCGCCATGGCTTCCTCTAGCAGTGCCGCGCTGGGGGTTTCCCCTGTTGCCCTCTCTATCGCAAGCATCTCCTGTAGGACCGCCGCTGCCTTCAGCGCTTTATCACGCTTCCTGAATTTAGCTTTTGGTAATCTGACCCCTGTGTTGGGGTCCCTGGTGACCTTGGGCTTGCACCTGACGGTTTCAAGGGGGATCTCCACGGCCCGCATGGCTTGCTGAAGGACCCCATCAACTGCCTTCCCGGCCTCATCAATTCTTTCCCTGGCGTCCGGGCTTCCCCTTTCCGCCGCGTCGACCGCGTTTTCGATCACTGTCTTGAATTCATTTTCCCTGAGACTCGGTTGGAGCGCCGAATCTATTGCCGCCTTCATTGAGCGTTGCAAGGCTTTGGAGATCGGGAATTGATATTTCGTGATCGGGTCGGGTTTCGCCTGCTCTTCCACTATCGGTGTGGTCGTGTGAAGCTTCCACAGCGGCACCGCCGCCACTGCCGCTTGGTGGTCGCTGCAGTGCCTGTGTGCCCTGGTGTCGATCGGGTGCCGTTCGTCAGCGATCCGCTGAAGCTCTTCTGACGCTAACCACCCATCGATTTTGTGGTCCCCAAACGTGGGTCCTTGCGGGCAGCTGATCTCTGCAAGGCCCGCCCGGTCAGACATCCCTCTCCATGCACGGTGTTCTATCCCGTCTTGCTCTCTGGGGATCTCCGCGACGTTGAAGTCTCCCCCCACCACCATGTGCTCCCCCTTCCTGGAAGCCGCTGCGGCCTCTCGGGCTATGTAGTCACGGATACACGTCCTGACCACCGCTTCTTCCGGGTGGGGAGGGTTGTAGACACCGAGCACGTGCACCTTCACGCCGCTTGGCAGCGTAATAACTACATGCTGTAAATACCCTTTCGCGCATCTGGGGACTTCACGGTTAGCGCGCACGTCCGTCCTGTCGTAGGGGCGTCTGAGGGCTAGGACCACCCCCCCTCTGTACGAAGTACCATCCGCCCCCCTCCTCTGGGTTCCATGGCACGGCGCTGAGTGCCAGGCGCTGTAACCCAGCCCTTGGAGTTTTTTTGGTCCCGTGGGGCCCGCCGCCTTTGTTTCTGTGAGAACCAGCACGTCCGGCTGGTGTTCCTCGCAACTCCTGGCGAGGTCATAGTACGCGTGGTCGCTTCCTCTGATATTCCAGGTCATCAGGGACAGCCTACCTTCCTCCCCCACATCTGGTGGGGGCGTTTGATTCTCTTTATCGCTGTGGTGATTTGGTTCATTTTTAGATTCTCGTGCACTATTGCCCCAGCAGCCAAGTACGGTCTTTGCGCCTGCCCTATGCTGTCTCTTCTGCTGAGCTGGCGCCTGTCCGCTTCCCGTCACTTGTTGTAGTGGCCTGAGCACTGCCCTTTTGCCGGGTACTCTACTACTCCCGCTCCGGGTGCCGGCCTGGCATTCCGCGTGTTCCTCCTGCTTGGTGGCGATTTGCATGACGATTCTGTGTTGTTTTGCCACCCTATTGTTTGTCGTTTTCCCAGTGCCCCCAGCGGCTCTGTGCGCCGCCCTTGGCCAGGTTGACCTCTCTGGGGATTTCGTCCAGTCGCACCATGCTGCCGCCATCACCGCGACCCAGACCCCACACTGAAAGTCATCGTACTGAGTACGGAGTTTGATGCACGTGATTTCGGTAGGGACCCCCTGCTTTGTCCTTCTCTCTGCCCACTTTCGGGTGGCGTCCAGCAGCTCCTCATGCCCCCTCGCTCCTTCCCGTGGGTTGGGTCCGTAGGAGTCAAAGAGGTGCACGTGGGTGCCCCCCCCTTCCCCGGCCTGTTGATCAAAGAAGAGGGCCCTCCAGTGCTCTCCGTCACACAGCGGCTGGTACGCGAACCTCCCGTTCGCGAGCAGGCCATCGATCCCATCCCTGGCCAGAAGTTTGGAGAGGAATTTGTGTTGGTTCATCTCCTCCGGCGGAGCCGGGTCAATTGTGTGAAGGTACCGGCTGAGTTGCACATCTGATATACGTCCCTCCACCGTGTAGAGGCCCCCCTCCTCTTGGGGGTTCGCGCCCCGTGTCTGGTTCCTTGGGGGTGGCCGCTTTTCACCCCCCCCACCGCTAAGGGGGGGGGTGGAGGGTTGATCTGTAGCTTCCCCTCCTCTGCGAGACTTCCTGTTTTTGTCCCTATCTTCGAGCTCTTTCCTGACTTTCCGCAGCATGCCGACCGGAACAAAAACACAGTTGCTGTTCCTCCCCGCAAAATTCCTGCGGAGGGAGGTCCTCCCTGCAGTGCTATTGACATAGAAGAGGCTTCCCCCGTCCATCGCCTCTCTCCAATACCATTTCCCCCTCTTGTGCATCCAGGGTGTGTTCTTCCTTTGATTCCTCCAAACCCAGACTTCTGGGCCTTGTTGTGAGTACACAGTCCCCCCTGGGGCAGAGTCTTTTAGTTGCGTTCGTGTTATTAAGATTCTGATCCCGCGGTGGGTGATAACCAAGATTCCCATCGTTACGAGGCATGCGGAAATAAGTAATGTGTGCTGCCGGTCCATCACGAGTTTAAAGTGTCCCGGGAGCGCGAGACTCGGTGACAAGAAGTGCAGCATTATGCCAAATTTTTCGAACTCTCCTTCCCTTGGGTGGTCCCCCTCTGTTATCAGATCGGGGGTGTGATTACAAGAGGCTGTTAATACAAATAAGCAATAGGTTTCATTGTTCTGCAGGTATTTATCATATGTCCTATTGCCACTGCTTCTCCTGGCCAGCGCGTGCCGGGAGGAGTCATCTTGTGCCCCCTCCAGGCTGTGCCTCCACTAGGTGTGCTCGCCTGCCTGCATTCTGCATCTCCGTCTACCCTCGTCCGGTGCCTGGTCTCGGCCCATCGTCTCGCATCAGATTCTGTGTGCCTGTGGAGGGGTTGCATTATACTGGTCAGATCACCATCTTGGCAAGATGGCCAGGCATTCAGAACTGGCAAGGGAGCACTGACCTGAGCCCTAAGCTCGTCGAGGCGCTTTAGTGCCGCCCTGCCGTCAGGGTTGTCGAACTCCTGTGGAATTGCGGGGCCTGTCTCAGGCCTCCCATACTGCCGAGGGTCCTTGCCCAGGGCCTCCGCCAGGGGCCTCGGCTGGGCAGTGGGCTGGGCAGTCGGCTGTTGCTGGAGCTGTGTGCCCCACTGTGGGTACAGCCCCTGTGCCAGGTGCGAATATTGGGCCTGTGGCGGCCCCAATGGCACCTGGTGCGGCAGCTGTAGCGGGGCTGCCGGAGGGGGCTGCAGCTGCTGGGGCTGTTGCTGTTGGCCCAGGTAGCTCTGCCCCCCTTGAGGCATCAGCTGGACCCCGTGCTGCAGCAGCCCCGTGACCTGCCCAGACAGCTGGGTGATCGCTGACATCTGCCTGTCCGAGGCTTGCACCTGCTGGCTTACCACCTCGGTGAGAGCCTTCACGGAGTCGGCCAGCGACGCTAGTTCGCCGCCCGCCCGAGGAGCCTGCGCTGCTGGCGGCTCCGGTGGCAGCTGCCTGCCGTACCCCTGGTCCTGCGCAAACAGCTGGGTCGGCTGTACCTGACCGTAGTAGGAGCCTTTGGCTCCTTTGCCCTGCCCCTTTCCCGCGTATCTGGGCCTCTGTCTCGGGGGCTGTTGTGGGCTTCGTTGGGTCATCCACCTGGACCTCGGGCTGCAGGCGACGTGAAACTTTACGTTCCCGATGTGGAAGAACATACGGTCCTTGGTGCGATGCGAGACTGCCTCGTATGTGGCAGCCTCCACCGTTACCCAGTACCTGCAGGCCTCCCTGCTGTCCCTGTCCGGGAGCGGTTGGGCGAGAGTGATGAGTTCCCCCACCCCCCTTTCTGATGGGGGGGAGGGAACCGGAAACACCTCCATGCCTGTCTGCGTCCGCAGCTCCCGCTTCGCTGCAGAGAGGACCTGTTCCACCCTGTCTGCAGAGTGCCAGTGTCTGCCCTCCGGTGGCCTGGCAACCACCTCCAGTTCCCACTCCTGGAACTTTGTGATATCTGCGGTGGAGGAGTATTTGTGCACCGTGACTGGGTGCCCATAGAACTCATATGGGAGACCCAGCCGCAGTGCCCTGTCAGCCTCGTCCACTCGCGAGAACACCACAATGGCGACGTCCAGTGCTGTCGCCCTGGCCTCCTCCCAGTGTGGCCTTCCCTTACCGATGTAAACAATGTTTCGGGCTCCCCCCTCGAGCACCACTCCCGCCGAGATGCTGTTGGCCACTTCAGCCACACCCTGCCCAACCAGCCCGACGGACTGCAGGATGACCGTGCGGTCGGCTGGGAGCGAGTCCCTGTCCTGCTTCATTGGGCACCTGTGCACGTCCCTGGCGACACTGGCTTTGGGGGTGCCCACTGCCCCGTGCTTCCAGCGGTCGGCATAGCCCCACGGAGGTGGCTCCAGTGGCACCGCCGGGGCACACCGTTCGTCTACCAGGGCAATGGCTGCGTGAAGCGGGTCAATGAATGTCGCCCTCAGGGTGCCCTGCCAAGGGGACGTGACGCTGATATCCCCCTTGGCGGGGCAGCGGCCTGTGTTCCACAGTCTTTCCTGGAGTTCCGCCAGGAGCAGCTGTTGGAACCTGCGAGTGTCCCCGTCTCCTGTGTGCGCCAGACAGGTGTAGTCAATGGCCGGGGGCACCGTCATGTTCCACACGGAGTCGTACTGCCCCCCTGGAGCGCCTCCTGTGCCGAAGATGGTGTGCAGTGGTTCCCCTGCCGGGTGTTCAAAGAGGTCTTGTGCGGTCAGGGCCCCCGCTGCGGGAGTTTGCCCAGGGTGCACCTGTCCCTGTAGCTTCTCCCCCGCTTCCGCGAGATGGGCCCAGAGAAGCCCTGCTTTGAGCAGCACAGGTGCCTGTGAAATATATTCCACCACCTCTGTCGTCAATGGGAACAGCCCCGTGGGCACGGGCGCCGTCTGGGGAAGTTCCTGTGGTGGCGCTGCTTCATGTCCCGCCGCCTGCCTTGGGTCCCGCTCAGCGAGTCCCGGTTCAACTTCCATTTCCTGCGGATCGTGGTGGTAGTGTGCTTCCCCCCCCCCGTCCTCAGGTGTCTGGCCCGCGTTTCCTCCCCTTGATGTTCCCTTCCAGGGGAGAGGCTCATATCCCCTAGGAAAGGTGCGGAACCTCAACAGGGATGTGTCGTTGGTCAGAGTTCTTCTCGTGAGGAGCTCCCTGTCCGGGACTCTCGGGACCACTTCCTTCCCTGTAAACAGCTCGTCAATAATGACCTGTCGTCCTGAAATGCACGGCACCCTAGCAGTTGGGATGCTCCGGGTGGGGTGTAGTCCGCTGTCGCGGAAGTTCACCTGACTCTCCCCCGTCCTCTGTAGCTTGGGCCCTGGTTCTTCGGTCTCTTGCTCGCTGACTGCCGAAATTTCTCCAGTTGCAGACGCCATTATATTATCGCCGAAAGTTTGCCGCGCCAGGGAGTGAGGATGTTTTCGAATTTGAAGTGCCCAGTTTGTAGGGCTCGCAGCCCGTGCGTAGTGCGCGGAAGAGTGTCGTCCCTTTTCGCGTCGGTTCACGTGGCAACCGTCACCTTCGCTGTCACTCTTCTGATCATGAGGAGAGCGTAGTGAGTTCTTGCATCGGATCGAAGGGTCAGATTTTGTTCCGCCATCTGCGCTGGTAAGATCCACGGTGCCCCTTTGTTCTACATGCGCCGTTCGCCATTGCGGTTCACTGGGCCCGTGACAGGGGTGTCGGAGAGTCCGAATCTTTTTCTCCAGACCCCTTGAATCCTTGGGCCTTTGGGTTAGCATTGGTGCCCTTCCCTCAGGTGTCGCGGGGCGAGGTTCGTGCGCGGCACAGGCGGGCCCCATTCCCCCGTGCCGGACTCCTATGTGAGCGCTCGGGGTCTTAACCCCCTCAGTTTCCGTCCCCTGGGCGTGGGCGCGCTCTGCGGTACCGTCGTTTGCGCTGGTCCTTCGGGTTTCTCCCCTCGGCCATCTCATTGGTGGGGGTATTTTCTCGTAGCACAGTGTCCTCCTCCTGGGCTCACGGAGGAGTTCCGCGAGTCTCGGAGTTTTTTCCTGTGGCTCCACTAATCCCAGCGGTGTCCTCGTGATCCCCCTGCCCTGGGGGACAACGTAACTTGCCCCTGTTTTTGTGGGTGTCTGTTGTTCCTGGCCCGCACTCGCGAACGACTTGCCCTCCGGGGCGTCACTGTTCGTCCGGGACCGCTTGTCCCCCGTGGCTTCGCCTGTTAAGTTTTGCGATCGCCGTGGGGTATCCCCCACTCTTGGTTTGGTGCGCAGGATATTCGTGCGCAGGTCTTGCAAGTCCCTTGGGCACCCCTCTCGGGCAGCATGCCCTCGCGGACAACATGGCTTCCACTCGGGTGCCAGTCGAATTCGCCTGCTGCCTGTCCGGTCGGGTGTGTATTCCCTTAAGCTCACGTAGCTCTCCCGGGGGGATTCATTATCTCCCGGATACTGCACGGGGCATCCTTCCCCGGCTTCATGCGGGTCGAACTGCCCCTTCTCAGCTCCGGGCCATCCCGTGCTCGCGACATGTCGTTTTTGGGCCTGCCCACCTGTCCATGACCGTACGGTGGGCTTGGAGGTCATCACTTCGGTCGACCCCCCGTTGGAACATTGGGCTGAATACGGGTTTGTCCTGTCCCTTTTGGCGGTCCAATACGAGAGTTCGTCCCCCATTGGGACTCCTGGTTCCCTGGCCCTCTGGCTGTCTGCCCTAGTAGCGTTGTTATAATCGCACCCAGTATGCTTGCGCATGCACGATTCTCTGACTCTCGAGGGGGGCGTGTATCTTGGTTGCCGTATCGCCTGCCTTTCGTGAGGATCGGTTGTACCGTCGGTGTTGTCCGTTACTCGGAGTATTTCTCTCTTCTGGTTGATACATAAGGAAGACGTGTATCTATTATCTCGATAAGGATCCCCTCCTTGCTGGTGGGCTTTGTGAATGTGATTAATAGTGCTGCCCCTCCTCACGGGGGGAGGGGAGTTATCGCGATAATCGGTAGCGTGGCTGGCATTAGCCCTCCCCTCCCCGGGGGGACAATACCCGTTCAAAGCATTCCTCGCCCATGAAGGGGCTCTGCTGTCGGGGGTTGCGGGATTGCGGGGGTGCGTTCCCCTGTCTACGGTAGGTATTCTGGATTTGGCGCTGGCAGGCCATGTCCTAACTGCAGGCCTGGGTCCTTTTTTATTGAACCACGGGGGACTGGCCTCCGCTCCCCGTGACCCGGGGACTCCAACTCTAGCCCACTTCCAACGGGCCCCCCTTGGGGTCGGTCCTCTATCAAGCATGTGGCCCCTCCAGACGGGGGGGGAGTTGTTGTCAACAGCTTCTGCTGTAGCGAACAGCGGGCCTCTAGTCCCCAA
This sequence comes from Cymbomonas tetramitiformis, assembly GCA_001247695.2. Taxonomy (NCBI): domain Eukaryota; kingdom Viridiplantae; phylum Chlorophyta; class Pyramimonadophyceae; order Pyramimonadales; family Pyramimonadaceae; genus Cymbomonas; species Cymbomonas tetramitiformis. The sequence continues at coordinate 30,321 of LGRX02009374.1, read as the reverse complement.
AGTGTCAGCCTTATTGATGTTTTTGTTTGCCCACGGTGGGTCCCTTTCAGGTGCACGCCGGAGTGCCGGCTCGGTGAAAGACGTGATGTTTGCTGCTGCCTGCAGACCGGGTCCTTTGCCGTTTCTCCGCAGGGAGCTGGCAACTGCTCTCCGTGGGCCGGAGAAACAAGTTCCAGCCCCCCTTCCGCGGGCCCTCTCTGGGGTCGGTCTTACTCCCGGTCTGTAGGTGAGTCTGAAGGGTCGCGGTGCCTGGAGGTTCTCTCCCTCGATGGGCTGCCGGGCAGTGTCAAGTGCCCGCTCGGGGTCTGCTTTATTCACCACTATCTTTCCTCCCAACCGGGAGTTCTCGCCTGGTGAGGTGCCGTGACCGCGTGTCGATGCGGTGGGGCTCGAGTGGGAAGGAGGGACGATGACGGTTGGCACTGCCTGCGGACTGGGTCCCTCGCCGTTTCTCCGCAGGGAGCTGGTGACCGCTCCCCGTGTCCCGGGGATGTACGTCCCAGCCCCCCTTCCGCGGGCCCTCTTAGGGGTCGGTCTTACTCCCAGTCCGTAGGCGTGCTCCGTCCTACTGTCTGATGCGGGCTCACGGTACAAAATGCAGGTGTGTGTTTGACAGATGTCACCACGGGACGTACACTCCTGCAAGTCAGTAAACGATGAAAGTTTATTAAAAAAGTTTACCAGGCGCAAGACCCAGCGCGGATGAGTCCTGCTGTCTACACAATGCAGGATAGTACCAGCCAGTCCCTCAGGGACGCCGGAAGTTGCGAGTCCCTGACCACGGCCGCGATGTCCGGGGGCGGAGGGCTGTGCACCCTGGCGGACTCCTTTGCCCTGATGTGCAGGAAGACCAATTTGGTGTCTGCCCTGAAAGGGCAGTCGAGCTGCCGCTGGAACACCAGTTCCTCCTCTGTCGGCGTGCTGAGTGCACAGGGGCGCTCCACCTGTTGCCCCCCCCCTGTGAACCACCTGCGCCGCAGCACCTGCTCCCGGAGGACGTGCCCCCGCGGAAGGGACCTCCCCAGACGTACAAGATGGTAGTCCGGGGAGAACTGTATCGCCCAGTCCTGCGAGAGGATGCTTTTGAGCTGCGGTGAGGCCCGGATGGCTCGTCCCCACGGGGTGCTCGCCGCTCCTGCCAACCCGAGAAGCCTCTTCTGGTAAGACCCCGGGAGGCCTCTCCGCAGGTCCACATCGAGGTGCCTGGCGACAACCCCCCTTAGGGTCCGGACTTCGTTGCTGAGCCCGTCCAGGTTCCCCTCTCTGCAAAAGTACTGGAGCCCCAGCCCCTGTACTATGTCGGCCATAGTGGCCGCCGCCTCCAGTTCCTGCAGCGATGAGTTGGGCAGTGTCGCTAGTGCTTCCCTCCTGCGAACAAAACCTCTCCAGCGGACCACTGCCACAAGGGTGGCCGCCGGCCACCTTGCCGCTTTCTTGCGGAGGGTCCCGCGCCTCCGCAGGATGGCAAGGAACGAGACCACCGCGATGGCCACGGTCCAGGACGCCCACGATGTCCCCGCCTGTCCCGCCGCCCGCGGCTCCGTCCGCTCCAGCGTGAACCTGCGACGCTGCCTGTAGTGCCTCCTGTGCGGCGGGAGGGCTCCAGACCCCGATGCCCTGCTCAGGTGCCTGGTGTACGCCCCCTGCCGCGTCCCCCAGAACGTTGCCGCAAGCCTCATACGGCAGGCCCAGATGCGGGAGCCCACCGCCGCCCGGATGGAACCTGCACGGGCGTATAACGTTCTCCAGTCGTCCGGGCCTGTCCTCTCCCCCCATCTTGGTCCCTGGAAAGGAGATGCCGGCCCCCCCAGGCTGGGGACCGTGAGAGTGAAAGGGGCAAACTGCCTCGTTGGGTGTTGCGCCCAATGCAGTGGCCTCCCCTGTCTGGTGGCCAGCGCCTGGCGGAGCTCGCTTCCCGGGAGCTCCTGCTGCTCCCGCAGCAAGTTCTCGAAGATGCCTGGTCCTTCTTCCTGCGCCCCCTCCTGACGCAGCTGCAGCCCTGGGATGGTGCTCTCGAGCGCTTTCCGGGTGCCCGCGTTGATGATGGAGACCATCTTCACCTGCGTAGAAGGCTGAAAGAGGAGAGTACGGGTAAAAGGAGAGTTGTCCTGCGGAAGGGGAAGAGGGTTTGTAGTTAGTGTCCCGTCTGGTTGAACTAAGACAGGAAGGCGACGGGTGGGAAGGTCGGGTCGCGCGCTGTGTCGGCCTCCACTGGGCTCGTTCGGCTCCTCCGGTATTTTCCCTGCATGATTTTTCAAAAAATATATCTACCCTCGCACACAATACTACGTAATTTACAAATAAAATTAATATTGTCAGTAAAAAACGATTTTTTTGCCCGTTGGGGTGCATCCTCAGTCCTCCCGGCAGCTCTCTCACACGCTGAACATACCAACCGCGTGGTAGAGGACATGCTGCGGTCCTTCGTGGGCAGCAATCCTGAGGACTGGGACTTGTGGTGCGCTAAAATAGAGTTCGCCATAAATGATACGCGGAGCGATGTGACTACTGGCTTTACCCCTTTTGAGTTGGTTCTGGGACATTCTCCCATGTCGCAGCTGGACCTGTTTCTGCAAGCTGCTGCAGGACAACACTCCAAGCGCAAGGGTGGAGAATGAATGTACCGCACACGAGATGGCTAGCAAATTCGCGGCTCAACTGGAGGACGCCCGCACTAAGCTGGAACTGGCGCAGCAACGCCAGCGACATCAGTTTGATCAGCGTCACACCGCCAAATCCTTTCAGTTGGGAGACTTGGTCTGGGTAGATGCCAAGCATCTCACGGAGAATATCATGCACCGCGAATCCTTCAGGAAGCTGGGACCTCGCTGGCACGGGCCCTTACCCATCACCGAGAGGGTCTTCAGTGACCAGCAGCGAGAGCTACCAGAAATTGACAGAGGCGCCCCGGTGGCTTATCGGCTCAAGTTGCCACCTAAATGGCGTATCCACGACGTCTTTGCGCAGCATCGCCTCAAGGAATACCGCACCGCGGATGAAACTTTTGCGCTGCGTCGGCAAATACCCACTCCCGCCAAGGTACTCGTGGATGGACAATCCCAGACACATGTGTCTAAGATTTTGGCCCGAAGAGTGAAACCTACGCGAGGCGGCAAGGAAGTGGAAGAATTTCTGGTTCGCTGGACTGGGTACTCTACTGCTCATGACTCCTGGAAGACCCGCGAGTCGTTGAACTACGGGGGTGAACTCGAGCAGCTCACCGAGTTCGAACAACTGCGACTTTCCCGTGAAGGACAAGCCCGTGAAGAAGCCTTACAGGAGGTCAGAAGGCAGCGGAAGCAAAGGCGGGAACGCGCCAGAGCTCTAACCTTCCCGGACACCTCTGAAGAAGGGGAACCAACTTCTCTGGACAACTGCCTACCTTGGGAACAATACTGTCGCTCATCTGACGCCTTTGTGACGCATCTGGCTCTTCTGGACTCTGTGGTCTCGTCACGCGAGTTGCGACTGCTGGTACTTTTCAGTGGTACAGGCAGTGTGGAGAGAAGTTTCCTGTCATGTTATCCGAAGAGCACCGTGGTCACCGTAGATCATGATCCTCGCTGGCAACCTACCTACGCTGAGAAGGTACAAGACTGGGACTTCAAGCGTTACGCTCCTGGTTACTTTGACGTCATCTGGGCTAGCCCACCGTGCACAGAATATAGTCAGGCCAAGACCACTGGGGTGCGACAACTGCGACAGGCTAGCTGATGCCTGTGTACGCCGTACGCTCCAAATTCTCGATTTTCTCAAACCCAAGCATTGGTTTATGGAGAATCCGATGGGCAGGTTTCCCTTTGCGCTGCGATTTCGACCCGTAGTTCGCAGTTTACCTACTCCGTTATATTGTCCTTACTGTATGTATGGCACTGGCTACCGCAAGCCTACTTGCATCTGGACGCAGTCGCCTCCTCCGGTGGACCTGCGGTACTGTACGATGGATACTCCTTGCCTTCACCAACAGACTCTGGGATCGCATCCGGAAATTGCTCAACTGGGGCCTCATCCTGGGCAACAAGGAGCGGGAGTCTCCGCTGCTGTATACCCTCTGCTCTCTGGATTGCTTCGTCAACTCTTCAAGCATCTGTTCGATCAGAAAAGCATATCACGCATACGTACGCATGGCTGATCTGTGCCTGGATCTTAGCTGCTGTACAACTGACCCTGACTTATCATCTCTTTGTACTAACAAGCTAAGAGGGGAGGAGCTGTGCCAGGGAACACTTGCCATGTCAAGCCGTTCGATTGGTATATTGTATTTCTACCCAATGGGGCAGTGCACTGGAAATGGGCTCGAAAGGGGACTCCCGAGCCATTGACTGCGTACAGTAATGATCGGCACATAAGAATGTCACAAATTCCCGTTCGGTGCAGATATTCTTAGGCGATTTGGCGATTTCGTCTAAATTATTCTTAAGGATTGGCCATCGATCAAATCAACGATACGCCACCTGGCGGTGCCAATATTCTTAGCATCGTGGATTATGTATCCTACCTTCATACGTACATACTACGTAGGCTTTCGTACATCATACTACAACATGGCGAGACAGTGATAGTGCACCACTATTTATAGTGGCACTGTGATCGACCGGTCGAGGCAGAAACCTCCCAAATTCGAATTTTGACCACTTGACAGCTCTTTCAAAATGCTAGCATGTAGCACACACCTTGAGCACTGTAGGACAGTTGACTTCACCTAACCAGTCATGGACACCGAAGTTAGGAACGCGCTGAGGTAATCACCGCAAGATAAAATGAAGGACTTACAGTATCACGCAAGATCAGTATGTCCAATTCCGAGCTAGAACAGTCGATAAGATTTTGCAGGTCCCTGTGCTTACGGCTATCGAGAACCACACCGTCGATCGACTTTCTTCCCCCCAACCGCCCCAAGAGAAGTACAGTAATAAAAGTGTGCCTCAAGCACACTGCGACGCAAGCCTGTCACAGCCAGAGCCAGGTCGTACAATACCCACGCCGGCTCTAGATCCCCAGCCACCTTTCCGCAATACGCAACAGAGCAAGAAGACTGTCGCCATTCAAGGGCAGCGTACATTAACAAACGACGACACACTTTGTCTATTTACTTAATTTCACCTCATCGGATCTGATTTTGATCTGATCGGATCTGATCGGATCGGATCGGATTCTGATCATGTGTGATTGACAAGCTTGAGCTTCGTTATGCATGAGCTGATTTTCAGCTTATCGCGTAAGTGGATTCTCAGCGTGTCCGAAAGCAAAATTGCGGCTTATGCATAAGCAGATTTTCAGCTTATACTTGTAGCAAATTTCCAGCTTGAGCATGACCTAGCACCCTATCGGCGTCTAACTGGTGAAAGCGGACATCACCATCGGAGTTGACATGGTTGAAAATGGTTTGCATGTCGCCTCGTTGGGGCCTGGTCCGACCAACGCGCCTTTGCAAGCTCGGTGCCCTTCAGATCATTAATCGTATATAAGCCCTCGCCCTCGGATTTCTCATCATATCCGGTCCCAATATTCTTAGCTCCTGGCGGGTTAAGAATATCCCCATTTCTTTTGCGCGGTGCTGATATTCTTAGCGATTTTTTCACGAATTCGCTAGCGATACAGTATTCTTATAGCATGATATTCTTAAGTGCGAATCATTACTGTACTTTGGGGAGCGAAAGCCTGGGCTCGATTATAGCTGGCAGCATATTATCGCCCATCCTTCTGGAGCGCTACGCCGCTGGGAGCGTAAGAGGGGCGGTGGCTGGTTTCTGGAAGACGCCACTCGAGCGAAGGAGCCTGTAGCGCCATTTTCATTACCGCTCAGTAATGCGTTCTGGAAGCAGGCGAGTGTGACTGACGAGTATGGGCATCGCGGAATTCCCGTACACTGGGCGTAAGAGTGCGACGCCTACGAACAGTGACGATTCGGGTGCAGGTGCTGTGACCTGGAGTAAGGAGAAGCTGTCAGATTCGGATGACAATGATGACGCGGGTGTCACGGACAGTAGCTAGTAAGCATGACATGAATACTGCCAGTCCGAAATGGGAGTATGACACGCCTGGTGAATATGATGACACTGCGGATGACGTCAGCGAGTTCGATGACTTGGTAGCTGACGATGCTGAAGAACAGGCTGAAGCTCGAAGGTTGAAAAGACTGGGACTGCAGCTGATCATGGATGATAAGGGTGAACTTATCTGGGTGCCAAAGGGCACCTCCCCGACCTCGCCCGTTCAGCCAGAGGATTGTTCAGCCTATCACCGAGCAGAAGTCTGAGGCCATATCTGATGATGCTCCAGCCCCTGTGGTGGAGACTGTTCGAGTACAACCGAAGGACCCATCTGGGCCAGATACTGGATTGACTTCAATGAGTGGAAATAATGCTGGGGTGGCCGAAGTGACGAAGAGGCAACCCAGGAAATATCCTGCCTGTTGGACAGCTGAGCACATAGCTTATTTGGAATGTACCCGAGGTAGTGACAGTGATGATGAAGAAGTGCAGGACGTGACTCCTCGTAGGAAGAAGGCAAAGGCCAACAAGGGACAATGAAATCAACTGTCTTGATTAGGATTGTCCAAATGTGCAGATTCTCTGATTAGGATTTGTATAGGTGGCAGATGATGATATGCCAGCCGACATGGGACAGATCGATCAGAGATCTGAAATGCGCGCCTTGAAAGTATAAGACATGAATTTTTGCCCAGTGGAGGCTGTTCTAGCTTAAAGTAATTATTTGGAGGAGCTGTTGCTCAACCTGTCAAAATACTGGTCAATCTTTCCTGCCATAAAGATATTGCAATTGCTTAATTGTAGCCTTGTTCAAATGGTCTCAATGGTAGAATTATGTCCTTGGATGGTAGAGACCCGGGTTCGAATCCCGGTTGGTGTACCTCGAATAGCGATGCGACGCGATGCGCGACGCGACGCGACGCGTGATGCGATGTGATGGCGACGCAATGCGCGACGCGATGCACGATGACTCGGGGTTGCGCGCGGGGGTGGCGAAAGGGTCTCGATCGGACCCACGGACGGACGGTTTCGATGGTGTTTGAATTAATATATAACTAGCACGCCTTCGGGGGGAGGGGGCTTCCCCCCCTCTCTGATGTGCCTGAATAGATCGATTCGCTATATATGCGCCCTTTACTGACCACGATAGGGTTCGGCGACCCCTCGACGAGTTTCGACGACGATGCTGGATTCAGTGCACCGTAGGTCATAACTTGCATGACTCCGTTTGGCTGTACCAGTACTCGTACAGTACTTGGTGACATATACCTAGGTCACAGATAGCTTTATATTCGTTTATCTTTATAATCAGTTTACACTTGTATGATAATTACTCAGTGAACACCCGATATATTGTCGGCACAATATATCACACAGGTTATGGGGTATCACCCCGCTTTTATCACTGTTGACTTTGCCATGATTGGCTAAGCTTTTCCGCTTGGCGGGGCGTTGGGGCCTCGCGAGGTGTTGAATTGGCCACTTTAGGGCGTGCGGTTTGCGCTATGTTACGGTGAGATCTTGGATTGGGGACTTTCGGCCTCTTCTTCGAATGTCCGCGTTGGATTTTGTTTTTGACTTGGCTTGATCAACCATGTCGACATCTCCTTGACCGCCTCGTATTCGACTTCGTTGGTTTCGTTCGACCCCCCTTTCACCTCACTCCGTAACTGCGAATCCGTCGCTCGCCACCTTACAATTTGAACCTCGCCTTTCCCCCAACACCCCTCCTATAAAAATTTATATTCTGAATGTCTTCATCTAGCATTAACACCCCGGCCGTGGGCGCAAGGATGCGCCTTGATTCTATTTTCGATAGGAACGTGGGTGCTCGTTATAGGAGCACTCCGCAGTCGGCGCATGCCACCCTTGCTGCTGCTGACAAAACCCGTGGCAACGCGGTTTTGCAATCATCTTGGGACATTGATGTTGTTAAGCGTGTTGCCACGGACACCCTAGGTACCAAAGCGTCTTCATTTTCCGGAAGTGAACCACATCGTCAACTCCTTTGGGACTCTTTGGTGACTGCATTGGAGGCCTCATTTGTCAACAAGGACTCCGCCAACGAGGGCATTTTTGACCTCGTGGACGTCGACAAGGAGGTTCACCCGATCTTCACCGACATTTTACTTCGTGCGTTGGTTTCATTGACGACACCCCACTCTCCAGCTCGAAGGTGGGTCGACGCTTCGGCGAGAATTTCCCCGCGCGACGGTAAGCGCGCCCTCCTTGAGGTCACAAAGAGGATTCTGCCTCCTGGGCATCGGCCGCTCCGCCATCACGAGGAGCTTTTAGGCATTTTTTTTTTTGGGTCTTCTGACGACCCAGAGCCCTTAGTGGCTCAATTTGATGAGTGTTTTAAAGCAATTACGGCTTCTGGAGCCGGATCTCTGGACGACAAGGCCGCCAAGAGGCAGCTTCTGGCGGCACTGGACGCCGAATTTTACCGTGAGGTAATTGGCTACTGCCCGGCGGTCCTTGTGGGAGGACCCAAATCACGTTCGGTCCTTCCACAAGGACCGGTTTTGCGGGGATTTTTTTAGCCATCCTCTTGTGGTCCCTATTGACTATCCTCCGAGTTTTAGCATCTTTAGGACCTAAACTAAGTGGGAACATATGCCATATACAATATATGTTCATATACTCACTATATCCAATGCATTTGTAGCATGCACCCTATCATTTTTGAGTTTCAACCTTTGGAGGGCATTCAAAAACATGGCATGTCACTCAAATATTTTTATCCAATTGAAATTCGAGCTGAATCATCCCGTCATGCAGCAAAATTTTATCCTAACACTATACCCAATCATGCTTACCACATTTTGCATGTTGGCAACTTCACATTACACTGGCAGATATGTAACTTTTGGGTTTGGGTTCGAAACCCTAATTATAAGGTCGATTTTATCATTGTATCTCTAGCCAAGTGTAAAGTTCTAGATGCCTGACAACATATGCATTTGACCGTTTTACGCCCTGTCACGTTGCAGTCATCATATATACCTATCAAATGATTTTTAGAATGCTTAACATCATCGATACATATTAATGGCTGCCTTGTGCGCGGCAATGAGGTTCCATCTATATACAAAATCTTGATGGCAAATTTCACCCAAATCAGTTTTTTTGTTGGTGCATGCCATTGCGAGGGATATATACCGCAGTATTATGGATTCCGAAGATGTTGTACATTGTAGAGGGCACGAATAGGTCATGTTAAAGTATATTTTATGTGCAGTGGGCATCAGGAAGGCCACTTAGTGAGCGTAGGTAGCTTGGAATAATCCGGTCCTTGTGGGAGGACCGGCCGTTTTATTTCATTTTGAGCGGTTTCACCCCCACTTTTCATTAACGTGAATCACATAGCTACACTGAGTATGCCACCTAACACAAGTTTTTAGATAATTATTGGACACCTAAATATGACCCCAACGCACTCATTTACCGACTATATCGGAAAAAGGCGGCCTATGGCCCAAATTCACTTCGGTCCTTGTGGGAGGACCGGACCTTCGGGCAGTAGCCATAATCACCCCGCTTCGCCTGGACATTGAGTTGGCGAAGGTGGGGCATCGAGGAGACATACACACACGTTCTCGAGGTTTGGTGGTGTGCAAACCCTAATGGCCCTCCCAACCGCCCCAAGGCAACCGCGCCTGTCCCGACGCACACACCTCTCGGACTAGCGTACGCGGGTGGGGAGCAGCGTGACATCTCGGACTTCCTTGAGGAGTTTGCTCGTATAGTTGGTGAGGCTTCTTCCCTTCGTGCCTCCCTTCGGCATGACGAGCGCGAGCATGCGCAAGACACACCGCCGCCACGGGATGATTTTCCCCGTCGGCATGGGGGCGGTGGTGTCAAATTTCCGCACCGTCGAAATGGCGGCCTATCACAAATTCGAATAAGAGAGTCGGGACACGGTGTCACAAATTCGAATAAGGGGGGGCAGGCTAGGGGTAGCGGATACGTTTTTGTCGTATGGAAGATTTTTTATGTCGCATATTATTTGTCGCAGGTACGACAACAATATACCTATGGGTACATGTTGTCGCAGCTGCAACAAAATAGGTCTCAAGGGGGCATTTTGTCGCAAAAACCTATCATAAATTTATTAAAATTGCATATTCAATCAAATGCAATTGAACATGTAAATATTCGCAACTGACAGCGACCATCATTCCAAAAAGCGACAGACGAAGAAACACCAAGAGGTCAGACGCGACAAGCCACCGCACCGACGGTGTCACGGTGACTGCCACATCATAACATTAGGATGAGACGCAATTTTCATGGCCAGATATACTGTATACGGCATCTTAATATTTTAATTGCCTGCATCACGGCCAGAGTATCGGTTCAAAATTGTGCAACAGTTTTTCATTGGTTCAGTAGAGTGACAAGGGCACACGGCAGTTTTAGAGAGCGATACATATCTGAATAGCATCCGAATTCAGTGAGAAATGACTCGAAACCTCTGCCCCTTATATGTTTTAGAATAACCCGGCCAAATTACCTTACTTTTTCTTACATTAGTCAATCAGCAGCAGCAAATCTTGAATCCCAACGGCGGGCGGCGATGATGACTGAAGCTCCATCTGATGACGGACGTCGGACGAGGACGCCACAGCAACACAACGCTAGCGCCTGCACCTACCAACATGCCCGTCGACGTCCGGCTCGCGCCAACACCATCGCCCGCGCCATCGCATGACGAACAAGTTGGCACTGGCCAGGATTTTTCAAAACTGGGGGCGATTTTGGCCTTTTAAAAATTTTAAAATATGGTCAAATTTTGATGTTTTTTTTCAAAATAAATCAAATTTTGATTAAAATGTGTAATAAGATATAATAAATTTGTTTTTGTGGGTGGCTCGATCGATCTAGGGGTAGCGAAGGATGGCGATGGCGATGGCGGCTGACATTCCCATACACGTACAGAAACCGGAGTATTCTCGAAAGTACCTTCAAAGTATTCAAATAGTCTACGCCTTCCTTTTCCGCTCTGTTGATCTGTAGAGAGTTCTCATCATTCGGAATGTCTGTCCGTTTCGCTCGTAGCAGATTATTCTGACTCCTCCTACGATGGAGAGGATTCCAATGGTAACGCTATCAACTGCGCCATGTCAACCTGGCGGTGACGGAGAGGGCTCCAATACCCCGAGCGATAGCGATACTCTCCGTCGCGTGCGCCACTGGTCTTGGCTAGATCTAACTTACGCCAGGATCCCAAGAACCGAGTCCCTCCCGCTTGTGAACGCTTTCGACAAGTTCCGAAACGCCGAGCGCATCGATTTTCAATATATTTCACTTTACCCGCGCTACTATATTCATTATCACCGCGATATTTCATAATAATCTATCGCATTCGATTCATCATTGCCATATCATTATACTAGTCCGCGCCTCCGTGCCTCCGCGCCTCCACGCCTCCGCGCCTCCGCGCCTCCGCGCCTCCACGCCTCCGCGCACAAACGCTTTTCGCCGACAGTTTGGGCGTGTGTGGGACCCGCGTCTTCAATTTATTAGATGAAAAACTTTAGGGAAATGTTAGGTGCCTTTTCAAAAAGGGAGGAAACTATTAGGTGCTTCTCGAAAAAATAAATTAGGTAGGCCAATTTAAAAAATACGTGCCAGAGCCAACGAACAACCTGACGAAGCAAGCGATGATGACGCCACATGCCCTTGCTGTTCATTCTACAACTAGCAACAACGAATGGCGAGATTATCGAACGATCGGATTTCATACTTCAGATGGCATATTGGAGATCTCAACTTCAGACAGACCTAGTTAAATTGGAAGATCTGAACTGCAGAAATCCACATCGACTGTCACAGTCAATCGTCTCTGGAGTATATATTCAAATAGCGTTTATAGATCGTAAATTGAACAAAGTGAGTTCAAAGGCCGAGCATGTAAATAGAGAGGTTACAAAAAAATAGCAAATGTGGCTGAATAAGGCTGAGGATGTATGCACACATCCCTAGGCATGCGTGTGGGATAACTGCAGCGGCTGGGGTGCAATGGCATCGAAACTCACCTCGATACGTGAGGTGCCCTTTAAGGTAGGTCGGTGTGTGCGTGGAGGGGCATGGGAATTCGAGACCCCACCACGAGGGGGGTGCGGAGTAGGGGCGGGCTCATGGGGAGTGGGCAAGGCGGGATGAGGTGCTAGGCGGACCAACACATCCCTGGGCATGCTTGTGGGATAACTGCAGCGGCGGGGGTGCAATGGCATCGAAACTCACCTCGACACGTGAGGTGCCCTTTAAGGTAGGTCGGTGTGTGTGGAGGGGCATGTGAATTCGAGACCCCACCACGAGGGGGGTGCGGAGTAGGGGCGGGCTCATGGGGAGTGGGCAGGGCGGAATGAGGTGCTAGGCGGACCAAGACATCCCTAGGCATGCGTGTGGGATGGCAGCAGCGGCTGGGGTGCAATGGCATCGAAACTCGCCTGGACACTTGGGTTGTTATTACGTCAAAGTATTTTGAGCCCCGACCCCCCTCAAAAGTAATTTGAGTCCCGGCCGGTTAACGTAGTCGTCTTCTCGTCCTGGCCATCTGACAGAGGGTAAGCCGTTGATTGGAGGGAGGTAGGTTTCGAATGGCCGATGCATCGTTGGGGGGCATGTGCATGCGATAATTATTTTGCACGGGACAAACTTTTAGACCGTCGACGAGGGACTTTGTGAGCATGTCTCCCTATGTCCCAGCGACTGTTACGGGCTTCACGCGTAGAGCAGGCAGGTGATCGAGTTCTCGATTTCGGAAGGTGGCGTATTGTTGCTAAAGTGTTTTTTCGCGTAGAATACGAATCTGATGTGTAAATTAGCAGAGGCGTAGTGTATCACACCGTATCGATAGTGGGGCGTGGCATGTCAGTGTGTCAGAATACTGTGACCCTGGCCAGGGTAAGGAAATAACCGGGCCAAAGTAATAATGTATGGGTAAAATACGTTCCGGTATTTCCATTACCGGGTACTACTTTTGGTAAAATTTGTGCCAGCCATAATACTACGGTCCGCCAACACTCTAGTGGTACTCTAATTTTCGGACACACTCTAATTGATTTAGGATACAATATTGCATTTTGGGGGCTATTAGGTGAAAATCGTGCTTCCTTTTAGTGATGCATTAGAGTGCATTTGTGCAAGAATCACCCTAACTGCATCGAAATGCACTTGAATCGGAAAGGGCGGTATGTGAATTGGGGTTACTCTAATGCACATCAAAATGCATTTGAATTCATTGGGGTCACGCGCGCGTACGTCGGGTAACATTCCAATTCTTTAGAGGTCAGATTTCGACACCCCAATTGCACATTAATAATTTTCACTTGAAGTTATAGATTCCCATTAGTACATGCGTAGTTTCAATAATCATTAGAGTGATCTAGAGTGATTCAGATTTGCAACCGAAATGCACCCAAAAAAAATGCGAATACAACAAGTCACAAGTTATCAACTAATGTACTTTAAAGTAGTCCAATAATTATCATAGTGTTTTAGAGTTCAGATTTGCACCCGAATGCACCCTCGCCTTTCTAAGCGTTCGCGAAGGTTAACGAAAAAAAGTTGATTCCCATGCAAGATCTCGTTAATGGTTGTGCTGTCACCATCGTAAGATTTTTGTCAGTCACAATATGGCGAGCAGCAGGGATATCACACGCGCGCGTACGGTACCCTTCTCAAAACTGACAACCATTACAAACAACTAACGAACCAACCGGTCGAGGTCGCCTTCTCTTGGCGTGTTGGCTACATCCTTGATCGTACGATGGCATACTACACGCCAATCTTCGGTTGCGGCCGCAGTCGTCACCTGCAGACATACTAAATCGTCGCGTCGCGTCGCGTCGCGCGTCGATAACATCTGGCGGATGACATCTTGCTGACGCCATGATATGGTTGGCGCCATCTTCAGGTTCTAGGTGATCGGTCCTTAAATTTGAAAAACAGCCATAACTTTTGCAATATATATTTGCTGGTACCGCCACCTTGCATGCGCCTTTTTACAAAAACACTACATATCTCTTCAATAGAGCATCTCCTATTTCATACATATCCATTCAAAATTCACTCGCGCGGACCTCCCCTTTTACCAAAAAGTTTGTTAGGTATTTCCACATTTGGAATGTTTATAGTCTAACAACACCGTACCAAGCTGGTTGTAGGAGCCCTCTCGGCACTTTATGCTTCCCTTTTATAAGGGATTGTTAATAAAAAGTCCGTCTCTTTCTCTCAATGGAAGTTCTAAGAGAAAGGTTGGATAAGAAATAGTCCAAAGTTAGGCTATTTGGCAAGAAGGCCCTATACTGAATACCTTTGGTGACAACAGGCATTCTTTCACGGCGACCGGGCTTAGTTGTCACTCCGCAGGCAATGTAAAAAGTTACTCTTGAATATGTCTTTCCCAATATTGTGCCACTACAACGAACCCCCCATCTTTATTTGCATATATACATATATTAAATTTAGCACCAGATCAAACCTGTTTTGAGAGCTCTCTCTACATCATACTCATATATCTATCAAATTGTTGGTCAACATTTTTTTCCCTTTTCATCGGTGGGAGCTGAACAAACGGCCCTCCTTGGAAACTGGCACCAAACTTGGTCTTGAGTAGGCTCAAGGACAGATTTCTTCTGTGATGAAAGACCCTATTTAATTCCTTTGGGTACCAAAAATACCTCCAGCAGGAGCAGACATTCCCTCCTGGCAAACCAACAGAGAATACTTGTCATTCCCAAGGTAAACTTCATCCCTGCCTCCTGAAATATTCTTTTGTGACTGGTTGATCTTCTTTCAAGCTGAAATCAACAAGCATCTTTAAAAGTCACAAGTGTTATGTGCAAGCATTACGTATAGAGGGAAAAGAGAGGGCAGGTAAAAGCACACACCGTGACAGACAAGCTGCTTTGAGTCCATCCACCACGGCCCTCAAACCCACCAGAGATAACGTAGGTGTTGCCATATCCCATACCCGCCAACTTGGCAGCCACCTGTCAAATAAACGGTCCCAGTTTATCAGATATCTCGGTTGCATGAAAGCCCCATAGATAAAATGTTTCAACTGCCCAGTAGGACAATAGAAAACTTCAGACTTCACATATGTCTCCCTCAAGTTGCTGATAGGACTCCTCAAACTCACCTTCGGGGATAAACTGCCGTTGGTATCCAACAGCAATATTTTCAAGCCCTTTTTGACCTTCTTGAGTGAACTGATAATGACGGCAGTGGAGGACACCTCCAGATCAAACGGGCTAGCCATGGCAGAACGCAGCTTCTTATCCTGCGAATAGAGGACTTCTCAGAGAAAAACAAAAAAACTCCATGGCACGAGCAACAGACGCATCACAGACTTAAAATCACCTTGACTGCTGCAAGCTCCACCTGGACCATCTTGCTCACCACCCCACGGGGAAGTGCAGGAGATCCCTTGCTCAGAATCTCCTCTGGGCTCCGCAAGTCGATGAGGAGGCACTCCTCCTGCAAGAGGTAAATACTTTTCAGCGTCACTACGGGTGATCTTGGACGCGTGGGAAAGGAAGTAAACAGAGAGACCGTGAGAGTAGAAATAATCCGGTCAATATCCGGTGACGAGTGGTGTCATACATACCGTGTTCAAAATGTCCAGGGAGGTGGGAGGAGAAAGCTCTCCAGCATATCCGCGAACAGCGGTCGCAAGAGCGGGCACCCAGATCTGTTGACAAAGATTTAGTGAGAAACTGGCAAGTTGGTATATTCTGCGAAATCACTTCAGCACGAAAGGCTCTATAGCAGCAAAAAGGTATGGTAAAAGCCCAAGCTCAAGTGTCAAGCCTGTATGTGATAACGAACGTTAAGCAAAATAAGAAATTAATATAAATAGGATATAAGAGGTTTCCGTTAAGTTCGGGCCTCACCGAAGACGTAGCGAAAAGTCCCAATACCACAGCCGCCTCCGTTGCCAAGGTGACCGCGTCACTAGTAGTCAGCGTCTGTAAAAAAACAAACGAATCTAATCGGCCTGCTCTTTCTGTGCCAAGAACGAAGAGGAGAAAGCCGCACTCACGCAACCACAGCAACCTCAGCTCACCTCGATGATGGAACCTCCAACATTCTTCACAACGGGAGCAGCAGAGTCAACTGCAGTTCCCGCAACTTTGATCACTGACTTGCTCCCCGCAGCAACGGAATCAGTGTCAACACCGGCTCCGCTGAGCTTTTCCGAGGCGGTCTTGGCAACGGTGTCGAGCGCCTGCCAGAAAGGCGTGATCGGAGCTTATCGTTTGACGCTTCCCAAACCTGTGCACTGACTTTATTCCAGCGTTGAAAGCTCGACTCTTTGAGGATGAGCACTTCCGATTAGCGTAGAGCACCAAAAATGACAAACACGCTAGTGCAAGCATACCTTGCTTCCAGCGTCGGCTGCCGCGTCGGCGACCTTCTTGGCGTACGGCGACGCGGCATCCACGAAGGGCTTCGAAGCTTCAGCGGCGCCCTGCAACGTTTGACAAGTCCGATAAACGGGGAAGAACCAACACACTAAGACACCGTGCGGGCCAACGAGGCAACCTAGCCTCCCCTTTCACGCCGTGGGGCTGCAGGTGAGTACGCGGCTTGAACATATGCACATGTAGAAGGAAAAGCGTGTAGCCGTGGTGTGAAGGCACGAATTTCGCAAACAGTAACACGCAGTGTGCAGTTTTCAAAACACGCAAGATCAACTAGCAATACCTAAATTTCATTGAACCAGGCCATAATTGTGGGTTCACCTTGGCAAGTTTAACGACACCCTCCGCTTTGCTGCTGATCTGTAAGAGTCAAGCGGGACGAGTAAGAACTTCCGGAACACTGTAGGCACTGTGTATCGCAGAAAATACAACTGCAGGCAGGCAGAGAAAAAACATATTCTAGATGCGACGCGAAGTACTGCGTAGAAACTCCCCCATTTCCACGCACCTCGCCTCCCACTGCAGACGCGGCATCGATCTTCTCTTGAAGATCAACGGCAAGGTCCTTGATGGAGGAAGCAGAGGCAGCAGCGGGAGAAATTACAGAGGCCGCAACAACAGCAGCAGTAACTGCTTCCCCTGCAGTACGCATACATTTGATATGAGAACGTGCTTATGACCCAAAGTAGAGTAAAAAAGAGGACGCACCCTGAAGTTTAGCACAAACTTTGACGCGCCCGCCAATAGTTGACGGGCGCAAAACTCGGGAAGGAGTCCTCAAGGCGCTGGATGAGGGTGTCGACAGCTGACGGTCTACACAAGCGTATCTGGTGGAGGGAATCACTTCGAAAGACGCCATTCTGTGGACAACCAACCTCGATGAGACTTCAGAATTGTTATGCGGGTACAAACTTGCCCTAAAGACGTTGACGTATTATGAAAGGAGCTCTAGGTGCGTGAAAGCAAATATCATATAAAAGGAATTGACGCTATGTAGTGTGAATTCAAAGCTCACCTGGAGGTATGTAGAGAAAAGGGGACAGAATTTTTTGAAGATGGTTCAGCGTTACAATTCGCCTGTCTGTTAAGCGGTACACACTCGACTGCAACTGTACAGCTAAGGGGCTGTTGAACAGCTGGATATGTCTTACTCGCGTGCGCACAGAAGGATATCTAGGTGTACATTACATTCAGATTTTAAATTGAAGCACAGCAAATAAGAGCACGCTGTGAGTGTACGTGTTGTGAAAGATCGGACCATATCCAATCACAACGGCACATATCACTCATGCTGTCTCAATATCTAAGACTATTCCAGCAGATCGATCGAGCATGGCATCATTCGCCATTTCGCCTGTTCACCTGTCGCTGACTGTGACTCGCTGACTCGCTGACTCGCTGACTCGCTGACTCGCTGACTCGCTTGACTCGCTGTGTTTTATTTTGAAAAACGCCTCATCATAGGATAGCTTTCCTTTGATTCATTAGCATGAAGCATTGTTTTCCGCACGCAGTCCGTCCGCAGCGTGTCAAACTGTCAATATGAATATCTCTTACCTGTCGATCGGGTCTGGCGCTGGCGTGGCCCTGGCGCTCGGCTGGCGCTGGCGCTTGCGGCTGGCGCTTGGCGCTGGCGGGGTCGCGCTCGGGCTAGCCAAGGGATAACTATTGTAGAGGAAGAATTTTGGGGGAAAACAGGCGGGAAGGTTCTATACCCCCCCCCCACTTCGGATTTGGTTCGACGAAAATAGGTGGGGGGGGACCGTTGGAAGCAAGGGGCGGTATCGGGATTTTTTTTTGCCATCGACAACTTTGAATAACTGCTTTAAAACTATCGACTGATATGATATCACAACTATTGAATTTTTTAAATATCGGTCGATATGAATAACACAACAAAACACAATCGATTGATATGAATAACTTGGCCAAACCATTTTTTTTTTTAAATCACCTATATTTTTTAAACCCATTTTTCGGTGTACCACCTATATTTTTCCCCAATTTTTTTGGCATGCCTATATTTTGATGATTTTTTTTTTTTCCTTTTTCGGAGCTCCTGAGCCCTGAGCGAGCCGTTGCGCGAGGCGCGGAGGTGCGGAGGCGCGGAGGCAGGGAGGCAGGGAGGCAGGGAGGCAGGGAGGGGAAATAGTGTGTCGCGGTGAGATGATGATATGTCGCGGTGAGATGATATTTTGATATGTCGCGGTGAGATGATATGTCGCGGTGAAATAATGCGAGAACAGGTGTTCCGCTCGGGTAAAACAAACTGGCTAAGCTCCCCATAATCAGTCCGGCCGAGTGCTTTTATCATGCATCTCGGAAACCCGGATAATACGAAGTGATGACTGACAGTACAGTACTACTGTACTGTCATCCTAGCTACTAGCGGAGTCACGGTTCCGATCAGAGACGGGTCAGGCTAGGGGCTATCGGAGCCCATAATAATAACCTGAACCTAAAGTCCAGCAAATAATGTGTCGCGGTGAGATGATATGTCGCGGTGAGATGATATGTCGCGGTGAGATGATATGTCGCCAGTGAAATAATGTGTCGCGGTGAGATGATAGTGTCGCGGTGAAATAATGTGTCATGACGGTGAGATGATATGTCGCGGTGAAATAATGTGTCGCGGTGAGATGATATGTCGCGGTGAAATAATGTGTCGCGGTGAGATGATATGTCGCGGTGAAATAATGTGTCGCGGTGAGATGATATGTTGCGGTGGAAATAATGTCGCGGTGAGATGATATGTCGCGGTGAAATAATGTGTCGCGGTGAGATGATATGTCGCGGTGAAATAATGTGTCGCGGTGAAAATGATATGTTGCGGTGAAATAATGTGTCGCGGTGAGATGATATGTCGCGGTGAGATGATATGTCGCGGTGAGATGATATTGCGTGGTGAAAATCATGTCGTGTCGCGGTGAGATGCTATGTCGCGGTGAGATGATATGTCGCGGTGAGATGATATGTCGCGGTGAAATAAGGTGTCGCGGTGAAATAATGTGGTTACATTTAAAACAGGTTATTACATTTAAACAGGTTATTGCATTTTCAACAGGTTATTACATTTAAAACAGGTTATTTCATTTGCAACAGGTTATTACATTTTCAGCGAGGGTTATTACGTTGAAAACACGTTATTGCATTTGCAAAACAGCAATCCCACTTTCTACTACTCGTGCAAATAATGAAATATGCAAACACATTTACACCGGAGGACGGCTACTCAGGTGCAATCAGGTGTCATACGTATATTCATATTTAGGGCTTACAACATTCTTTTCGACGATTTTCGACGATTTTGAGGGAAATTTTGATCGATGAGGGTCCAACTTTAAAATTTTGATATGGGGGGGTGATATTTTCCCAACGGACCCCCTATATTTTTCGAAAATTTGACATTTTTTTTGTGCTGAATTTTCACCTATATTTTGAATAAAATTTTGAAAAATTCTTGGTCGGGCCAATGAATGACCCAAAAAAAAACTATCCGTCTCCTCCTTCCGACACAGGGACGTGGGCGAATTCACTCGGTGCTCGATCCCCAGCTCGAACGCCGCCTCTGACCCCATCTGGGACGCCCCCTCTATCCCCATCTCCAGGGGGACCACCCCCATCTCCAAGGGGACCACCTCCATCCCCGCCATGCTCCTCTGTGGGCTCAGATTGGTAGGCTGTCGAGGCGGCCACGAGGGTGAGGGAAGCATCCGCCCAGTCATCGCATACTTGGTTGACCGCTGAACAGGTGGAGGAGTTGCGTTGCCATATGGCTACTACCCAAATTCATGGTCCTACCACAAGGACCAATGGGCAATTGCGGTTTCGATCACTAAATCGACTATTTGAGGCACAGGCAACATTTGCACATGATATTTATGAGTTAAATGAATTTTATTTCTTATAGCGGCGGCCCCCATGAGACTTTAGGTGTGTGGTTGAACGACACGCTTTAGGGGTGTAATTTCACCAAAAGCTTGAAGAAAATGGTGGTCCTACCACAAGGACCACCGTTATTTTGAGTATTAGGAGTCACATGGGGGGCTCACGGTGATGCTCATGGTTATACATCTTGAGTTTATGACCAAATAAGATAACTGAATCGGTTACTTCGCACCCTCATCATCATTTCCGCTCTATTTCAGCATGGCGCATGTTCAACACAATGCAAATTCCGAATTTAGTGAATTTCGGACTTTAGAAATTGGCATTCATCCATTCTAAAGTGTACACGCCAGTCGAAAAATAAGATATTTGGATGATGTTAGACTTTCAGAAATTCGCAATACATATATACTTGAAGATTTAATGTGCCGCACACACCAACCTTGCGATATATGCCCTCTAGCAAGCAATTATGGTGGCTGGATGGTCAGCTCGCGCGACCACTGTTTTAGGGGGGAAACCAACGAGCCAATATATTAGAGGGGAAGCCAACGAGCCAACGAGCCAATATATGCATTCCAACCGGGCCTACGGCCCAAATATGATTGGGACATATGTATAGGTTCAATTTGATGGTATCCGCGCAGGTGTAGTGTTGATATATGTTTGGTAAAAAATTATTGAAGATGAGTCACTAATTTGCCACATTTTGAATGTTCCAAAAAATCCGTTTTGAAAAATTTGAGTGTAGAGGTTTGAAATGCGTTCGTCATGGATATATGGGATAGATATAGGCCAAACCAGCGTTCGAATAAATTAATATAGGACCTATATATACCACCTTTCATTGGTTAGACACCACAAATCACGGGAGATGGCCAATTAAATTATCGAAACAATGGTCCTCGTGGTAGGACCAAATCGTCGATTTGGTCCTACCACAAGGACTGCGGGGCAGTAGCCACATAGCAACGTTACGGTGTTTATGGTGAAGTATCACGTGGACAGGCGTGATCGCCCCGTCCTGTTTCAGCTGGGCGAGTGTTATGCCAGGCGAGGCTTGGCGAACCCTCATGAGGTCTCTGGCCGTGTGTCGAGCCGGTACAACAAGACGATCGCCTGCGCCGCGAATGATTGGCATCTTCCTCTGGGAGGTCAGACCAAGTCTCCAGACTTGCTGGGGGCCGTTAAGTCGGCCTACGACGAGTTTATCCAATTTAATGGTGAAGGTCGACGGGCGCATACTTGTGTGATGTTGCTGGGCTCGCACCTGACGTTCCGGACCGCGCACGTGCTTCGCTGCAGGGAGAGTCCGACCGCCAAGCCTGTGTACTACATCTTCGAGGATTACGAGCGTGTGATATCTGAGCCGGCTCAGTTCAAGGAGTCGTATCTCGCGAACGAGGATCGCAAGTTCACACTGCTGAGGTATGTGCCAAGTGGAAGGGCCGCTCCGTGGGTGCGACCAGCGTTGGAGCTGCTGGAAAAGCGCCTTCACCCACCTTCTGCGGTAGGGTCGCACGCGCTTCGCGCTCAGGTGGCAGAGAGGCCAGAACATATGGACGAGGACGACGATCACCCTACGTATTCTCGTCGACGAGCGGTTGACAGCCATGTGCAGCGATTGGGGACGCGCGCTGGTGTTCCTGCGCCCGCTCCTTCCGCTGGCCGTGGCGGGGCGTCTTCTCACGTCGCACCCTGACCGAGCGCTGACCTCACCCCACGGTGCCCCGATTCTCCTGCCGATTCCACATGGAGTGCTCTGACGGTTCGGGTGGAGGCGTCTGAGGCGTTCGAGAACCATGCGCAGGAAGCCCGTGCACGTTTTCATGGGGGTCTCCCGGATACAGCGGGAGGGCGGCCCTTCTAAACAAACGTCGTTGTGGCCGTGGGCCGCCAGCACAGGCAGTCCGCATGAGGCCGGGTGTCCTGTGGGCGTTCTTGACGCTCGCAGGCAGTGCAGTGATTTGGCGGTGCTTGGGCCGTGTTCCCGTGCCCGTTGTTGCCATTTGGGCAATGCTAGAAACATTGAGTTGGCATCTGAGTCAGTGCCCTTTCAAGACTTGGCGGTGGCGTTGTGTTACTTTTTTGCTGGGGCGCTCTTCAGACGTGGTGGTCAATTGCTCGACGTTATCCTCGCCGTGAGTACTATGCCTATTCTAAAAATATTACGGTGGGTATACCCACCGTAACGCCAAGCTTTGCAAGCTCGTACCGACCGCACAAGTAGGTTGCGGGGGTTAAACATATGGATTTTCTGTGACCCAAGAGGTTGATTAAAGGACGGAAAACTTAATTTACACGACTCCGATAAGTTTTGGGCACATTACACAACCTTGAAGTTGGGGAAATAACGGTGGGTAGAAAACTTCGCTTACGGTGGGTATACCCATTCAACTCTATTTGCAGACTTCTGCAGCTTGGTATAACATCAATATACTTATTTTTTCGATATGTACTTTGATTTTGGTATATAACCGACGTACTTTTTGGTACAATATGTGCTGCCACCTCGCAGACCTCCGACACTTGCACATTCAAAATCAGGTACTATGCACACCAAATATACTATATACACAGTGCATTCCGATGATATTAGGGTTTGGGTATTTGGGTTCGTTTGGCCCGTTATCAAGTCATTTCTGGCGCATGTGGAGGCTCCATAGAGATTCACGGGAGTGTCTAGAACAAGTTGGTCACTGGTGACATGCCGTGATTCGCACCCAATCATCGGTAATTATTGATATCCTTCGGGTGGGTATACCCACCGTAAGCACCTCTTACGGTGGGTATACCCACCCTTCGTAGAATAGGCAACTATGACATCTGGGTGTTTTGGACCCTCGCCGTCGTTTGGTACGCTGGGCTCCTCTTCGTGCACGCCACTGGTGTCTACGCCGGCCTACGCTACATTAATACGAGTGATTGGATGGTGGTGCCCCTCAGAGGGCTGATTATTTCCCTGGCATGGTGGTCACGCAGTGTTGAGGCCATGCTCCTCGTGATCCTCGCCTGGCTTTGGATCTGCGCTGGTCTCCATGGTGACGACGTTGCGCGTCACGGTTCTCACACCACCGACCTCCCTGTGGACGTGCGTGTCAGCCGATCTAAGCAGGGGTGGACTGTCCCGCGTCCTAGCGCTGCTCCCAAGTTCTCTTGCTGGGGCGCGTGTCCATGCCCGCTTTGCCCGTCAGGCTTGACAAGCCTCGTTTCGCCGCGCGCTGGGCGCAGCTTCGGCGCAATCTTATGCTGCACCGCGTCGCGCAGACCACCTACCCGACGCTTGTCTTCGCGTTCGTGGTCTTTGTTGCCGCTGGCGGGAGTTCTCGCTTAACGCACGGGGGGTGGAGAATGATGGCGTGCTTGTTCGCCGTATGCCGCAGTGCGGTTCAACACAATTTTGCGATTTTTTCTGCTCTTGTGCGGGATTTTGTGGGTCGCCAGCAAGCTGGCAGTGGACATGCCCGTACATGGTGCTATGCCATCCGCACGGTTTGCTTGGGGTGCAGCGCCTTGCACTTCCTGGGAATCCCAGCAGTCGTCGAGGCAGTGGGAGCCGGGCTGGGAGGCCAACGTCGCAGAACAGGATGAAGTCTTGCCGTACACCGTGTTGGACGAACTCCAGCCTTTGGGCAAGACGACTGTGACCAAGGACGAGGCTGCTTGGCTCGACACTGAGCTCAATGCCACGTTTGGAGGCCATCCTGCCTTCAAGGAGGAACATTGGGAAGAGATGCGGGCTGTTCTTCGCAGATGCAAGGGCGCCTTCGCCAACACCCCTCACGACTTGACAGGTTACAAGGGCAAGGCAGTGCACAACACGTTCTCAATCCCGTTCAAGGACGAGTCCAAGGCTGTTTACCAAAAGCCGAGGAAGTACAGCCCAGGCGAGCAGGAGATCATTGGCATCCACTGCAAGGAGTTGCTGGAGTATGGCTTCATCGAGCCTGCAGCCAAGCATTGCAAGCATGCAAGCAACGTCGTTGCGGCTGGCAAGAAGGATCACGAGACTGGCTTGTGGACCCAGACACGCTTCTGCGTAGATCTCAGGGGTATCAACCGACACTCTCTCAAGGATAACACCCTGCCACATCGACCAGAGGAGCTTTATCAGAAGGTGGCGAAGGCAAGGTTCGAGACGACGCTGGATGCCACCAAGGCCTTCCACCAGATTCCTATGGCCACGGAAGAGGACAGGAGTAAGACGGCGTTTTGGTGGAAGAATCAGTTGTACCAGTACACCTCGATGCCTTTCGGGGCCGCTGGAGCAACGTCTGCCTTTGTAAGGATCATGGACTACGAGCTGCGTCACCTGCAACATTGCACGGTGGCGTACAGTGCGTGCTCATATATAAGAATATCGGAAAATCGGGGTTGGACCGAATATTCTTAGCAATTTTCCATACGTAAGCACATGACGCCCATATATAAGCACATAACAGTTGTCTAACATTTCCGGTCCGATATTGCCTATTCTCACAAAAGTATGGTGGGTTACCAACACCTAAGAGCTGTTTTCGAGTGATCTACTCTACCGCTTGACTCGCCATATCGGACGAAACCCATGCTTGGCAATGTATATTATGGTGTATTTTATGCGTGCAAACAGCAATATTCATCACTAGAACGCGTTTGGTGGTTGTAAATGGTGGTGTAATGTTCTGGTTGGTTAGAGTGAATTTTACGGTGGGTTGCCAATATTCTTTTACTTTGTAGGCTCGTGTCGGGCATGTGGTCGGGCTGAGGGGATTATTAGATGTTTGGAAATCAAGATGGATGTATCGTGACCTTAACTTTTGATATATAGTGCATCCCTAACGATATAACCCCCCCCGCATGCGCATATCGATTTAAAAAAACAAAAAAAAACATTGGGATTTTCAATATGTTTTCGTACTTAAGCAGAATTTGGGAGTTCTTTTGCTATAAACAGATATATACGTCGATCTCACGCATATTTTCACTCACCATGGCCTTACACGGGGCACACATGGGCTATGTTGACCGTGTGCGTGTCGTAGAATCAAATTGAGTCGCATATATGCCATGATCCATAACGTGAGCTTGAGAGCAAGCTAGATACATCTTCAATAAAAGTCGGAGATTGGCATATAGCGTGGATATATGTGATGCCAGTGAGGCATTGTCGAGTGTTTAATGGGTCATTTAGAGAGTCTATTAACTACTTTTCATGACGTTTACCACACCTTGGTCGATAAAGAGTACCAACCACAACCAAAGCTTAGGGTGGGTTAACCCACCGTAACGACCTCTTACGGTTGGTTAACCCACCCGGAGTGTGAGAATGGGCAATATTCTTATTATAGCATGATATTCTTATATGTGAGCACGCACGGTATGTCGACGATGTGGTGGTCTACACTGACTCCACGCCTGAGCAGCATCTGAAGGACGGTGAGGAGGTACTGCGCACGTTAGGAGACGCTGGCATAAGGCTGCACGCAGGCAAGAGCACCTTTGGGGCAGCCACTGTGGACTTTGATTCTGGGCGATCGCATTGGGCAAAATTCTATTGGTGCGCAGGAGGCAAAGTGCAAGGTCATCCAGGACCTCCCGAGGCCCCAGGACAAGACTGGGCTTCGAGGCTCTATTCTGGGCATTGTGAACTACTACAAGGGTCTTGTGGGTGAGTCAGGGGGACCAACCTATTCTGAGATGGCACGCCCCCTCAACGACCTGCTCAAGAAAGAGATCACAGATATCAAGGGAGCTTGGGGGAAGGAGCAGGACCAGGCGCTCCAGGACCTCGTAAGGACTCGCTCTGTGCTGGGAGATGTCTGAGGCCAATCGATTATGACAGGCCCCTCATATTGTACACTGACTGGAGTACCTATGGCATCGGCGCAGTGCTGGGCCAGAAGGACGACGATGGAAAAGAGTATATTTGTATCGCGACCAGTCGTTCTTTGAGCAAAACGGAGAGACAGTACGCCAGCTTCAAAGGTGAGATGCTCGCCGTGGTGTGGGCAGTGCGCACGCTGAGGCAGTACCTGCATGGCGTCCATTTCACGCTGGTGACCGATCACTCGCCACTCACCACTTTGATGGAAAAGTCTGACCTTCAGGGGCAGCATTTACGATGGGCGATCAGCCTACAGGAGTTCGACTTCACGGTGCAGTATCGCCCGGGGGCTAAGAACAGCAATGCAGACGTGCCATCTCGTTAGTCGTTACCCATTACCGTCCACAACGGACGAGACTGGTGTCTATTACCCGAAGGTTGGGTGTGCCCAACTTAAGAGCCATTTAAGTTGGGTGCACCCAACTTACCCTTTGGTGGGATTATTGGGAGTTGTCGTTACCGAATTCTGGTTTTTATTAGCTCAAACTGACGGGGAAGATGTCCTCTTTTACACACACATCTACACTATTGAGTGAATCAAGATTATCCGTGAGCAATTTTGGGGAGTATGCGAAGGGGTAGGAAAATTTGTAAAATTTCCAAGTGATTTTGGGGGTTCACCTACGCATGCTACTTCAACCGAGGTTTTGAGGTTCAAGATGACCTCGGATGAAACTTTTGACAAGACATCGCATAAAGAGCAACTCAAGAACTTGGGGACACAGGTCTCCGAATTTTCAAAGGACCTTCGAGTGTCACGGGGAGTCCCTTATATTACCCACGTTCTTAGGTATTGTGCACCCAACCTAAGGGAAATCCGGAATATTTCAGCACATACCCTACCGAAACGGCCTCATTATTATATCCCGCAATCTTGGATTATAGAGGTATAATGCATATCCATTGTTCAAAGGGAACATAGTAGCCCATGGCCTAGCATTGCTTTGGCATTGTAAGTCCGATATTCGACGAGTTATTGACGTTTGAAATATGGTTCTTAGGTTGGGTGCGCCCAACTTAGCTTCGGGTAATAGACACTGGGGCAAGGCACGAGCGAGAAAAGGCATCTGCGCTTCACGCAGGCGTGGGGGAAGTTTACACGAAGGATTTCTGCGACAGCTTGTGCTTCATGCTGGCTGGTGACCCTCCCGCAGGGGAAGAGGTGACGCCAGAGGTGCAGGCGCGCTAATTATTGCAAGATGGCCGCCAGAGGGCAGCTGGGCACGAGCCCAGTACATCGCTTATTCGATTTGCACCATCAAGATGAGTTGGAGTGTAATCACGCGGCCCTGTTGCCTGTTCGACACGGACCAACCAGAGCTGGTCGTCGACTCTGGGAGGCTAGCGAGAGCAGCTTGGAAGGCGCTGAGCTTGGTGTCCACTACCCGGCCTTGGGTACATCACGATGTACCCAACGTATGCAGATTTTCCCGTGTCATTTGTGCACCGACCGCTTGGGCAAATGTCTTGACAATACCCTAAACCGATCCCTCATAAGCGGATGCGCGCATGCCGGCTATTTGATCACGTGTACTCAAACGCCGGCTACCGCCGTATGCCGCCGGAAAGAAAATGAAAAGTCGATATTTTTGGGTACATCCCTTGGGTACATCGATGGGGATGCCTCATATGTGCTCCTTAAACAATAGCATCGCCAAATCTAACGTTCGTGCATCATGTAGTACCCTAAAAAGCAAGTGTCATTCATTGGGTGGGCGTTTCAGCCAAAAGTTTCAGCTTTAAACGTCATGGCGTTCGATGTGTTCTTAGAATTTACCAGAAAAGGGCCGATTATACTGCAATGACTGGAATTTTGCTTATACTACCTGCCTCCTCGACGGCCCTTTGAAAATTTGAGGACCCATGTTGTCAAGTTCTCGACCTGCTCTTTCCGTAGTGTCTTGTCAAAATTTTCATCCGAGGTCGCCTTGATCCTCAAAATGTCGGTTAAAGCAGCCGGTATCTCGTACATTGCCCCTATGAAATGTTGAGTTTGCCGAGTTCGGAACGTCACGAGTGGATATGCTATCGAGTCAAAATTAGCCCTGCGATATATTGGCACCCTGGGGAGGGTCTTAAGATAATAAATTTTCATGTATTAATGACACAGTAATGAATTTAGTCATTGAAACACATCGCGCAGCTTGGGTACATCGCTATGTACCCAGACCCTCCTGGGTACATCCCCATGTACCACCGGGTAGTGGACATTGGTGCGACCCACACGAGGCACGCATGGCGAAGGCAGTCCTGCTGTATACAGCAACGAATACTTTGAAGATGAACGCATCTTGAAGCCTGAGAAGGTGGATACCAGGGCGTTGGACACGCGGTTCTTCTCACAAGCTCGTGAAGAAGGTGTGGTATGTTATGAGCCGTGTGGAGGCCTCTGTGCTGGCCTGGAGATGTTGCTCCGCAATGGAGTAAAGGAGAAGCGATACTTGTATCAATGGCTACTACCCAAATTCATGGTCCTACCACAAGGACCAATGGGCAATTGCGGTTTCGATCCCTAAATCGACTATTTGAGGCACAGGCAACATTTGCACATGATATTTATGAGTTAAATGAATTTTATTTCTTATAGCGGCGGCCCCCATGAGACTTTAGGTGTGTGGTTGAACGCCACGCTTTAGGGGTGTAATTTCACCAAAAGCTTGAAGAAAATGGTGGTCCTACCACAAGGACCACCGTTATTTTGAGTATTATGAGTCACATGCGGGGCTCACGGTGATGCTCATGGTTATACATCTTGAGTTTATGACCAAATAAGATAACTGAATCGGTTACTTCGCACCCTCATCATCATTTCCGCTCTATTTCAGCATGGCGCATGTTCAACACAATGCAAATTCCGAATTTAGTGAATTTCGGACTTTAGAAATTGGCATTCATCCATTCTAAAATGCACACGCCAGTCGAAAAATAAGATATTTGGATGATGTTAGACTTTCAGAAATTCGCAATACATATATACTTGAAGATTTAATGTGCCGCACACACCAACCTTGCGATATATGCCATCTAGCAAGCAATTATGATGGCTGGCTGGTCAGCTCGCGTGACCACTGTTTTAGGGGGGAAACCAACGAGCCAATACATTAGAGGGGAAGCCAACGAGCCAACGAGCCAATATATGCATTCCAACCGGGCCTACCGCCCAAATATGATTGGGACATATGTATAGGTTCAATTTGATGGTGTCCGCGCAGGTGTAGTGTTGATATATGATTGGTAAGAAATTATTGAAATTGAGTCACTAATTTGCCACATTTTGAATGTTCCAAAAAATCCGTTTTGAAAAATTTGAGTGTAGAGGTTTGAAATGCGTTCGTCATGGATATATGGGATGGATATAGGCCAAACCAGCGTTCAAATAAATTAATATAGGACCTATATATACCACTTTTCATTGGTTAGACACCACAAATCACGGGAGATGGCCAATTAAATTATCGGAACAATGGTCCTCGTGGTAGGACCAAATCGTCGATTTGATCCTACCACAAGGACTGCGGGGCAGTAGCCATCAAGACATATCGACAAGCAATCAGGCAGTGGCCAGAGCCAGGTGCACAGCATTATTGAGGCGGTATCCTGACCTTATGTCGCCCGATGCGGTGGAGTTTGGGACCCTACCTCACGATCTACACGACACCACGAGCGCTGATTTCATTCGACCAGGAGCTCTTCGAGGGCAGCAGTGGGTCATGGTGTGTGGGGTTCCCTGCCAGGATCTCTCTCCAGCTGGTACGCTCACCAGCTTGGATGGCAGACACAGCAAATTATCGTATGAAGTGGTTCGGCTTTTGTCCACGCTGCAGCAGCTACAGAAGCAACGACCTCCAGGCTACGTCCTGGAGGAGAACGTTTCTCCGCTGGCACACAGGCCTGGAACCAAGATCAGGGACGAGGTGTTCCCTTACATCGCCAGCGTGATTGGCCGACCAGTGTCCTTTGACGCAGCGCGGGCAGGTGCTTACGCTCACCGACTGAGGGCATACTGGAGTAAACTGTTCCAGAACTACCAATTTCGCTCTGTGATGGGCGAGGTGGCGAGACCAGAAAGACGGGTCGTATCATCGATCCTATGCAAGGGCTGGCAGCCCACGAGCCCATGCCTGTGGTGAGGACAGACCGC
>LGRX02009373.1:0-20526 GCA_001247695.2 Cymbomonas tetramitiformis | reverse complement strand
CGCAACGCCCAGGCAGCGCCTAGGTAGCCCTCGCACCGTCCAGGCAGCACCTACACTACCTTCTCAGGTTTAGGGAAGATCTTGTCCGGTCTTGTCAAAGTCAGGACAGCGCCTTAAAGAACTTAGCAAAACGAGGGCAGCCCTTATATGGCCTTAGCAAAATGAGGGGAGCTCAAGCGTGGCCTTAATAGATTCAGGGGAGCTCCTACACGGCCTGGTCAAGTCAAGGCAGCCCTCGCACTTCCTTAGCTAAGCCGAGCAAGGGCATACACGACCTGAGCAACGCCCAGGCAGCGCATACACGAACGGCATAAGCAGCTCTTGTTACGCGACTATTGATGCCTGACTGGTGATTTGGCGAGATGGCTTGTAACCGCAACTTGGGCGGCAAAGCATGCATACATATGAGCAAGGGGGAAGAGAAAATCGCATAAGCAGAAAAAAGGCGAAAAATGTAGATACAAGAGCTGCATCATGACGAGTCATGATGCAGCTCATCATCATGATTTTGATGACCTGGCAAAGGCGGGGCAAAGCGCAGGCAGCGGATAGGAGGCATGAGGACGGTGAGAGAGCGCAGGTAGTACTTTGTATGGGGCCAGCAACTCCACCACCCCGCGGTCCAGTTTTGCGGGCATGCCATGCTGTCTCAGTTTGGGCTCGATTGTGTGCGCCATTGGATCGCCTTTACCGTCCTGTTACACACCGTGCACATTCAGTGATGTCTCAACAGGTCCGATAAACTTGACGGTTTCTTTGGGTTACCCTCGCGCGGTGCTGGGAACCAATATGAAAATGCACACTGTGCTACAAGGTGCTGCGATATCACCAAGCGAACTTCATGGCAACTACATCGTAAAAGGAGGAATCTGCTTGAACTGCGAGAGACTAATAGGATAAACAAAGAATATTGGCAGAGGATTCTCACGACGAGAGGGCCGGCTTCCTTGGTGATTGTTTCTGTGGCAGTTTGACCAGCTCTGGCGAAGTCCATTTCCTCGTACGGTGTCAGTGCTTCTACAAGCTGCATCCCGAAAGCATAATTCAACCCTACTGCCAGCATTCAGCATATCTCTACTGAATATCCGGGGAATCCCTCGGCAAGTATAACTGAATATACGCCGACCAAGTTATGCTCGTATTCAAACTTAGCTATTCATGCAGAGGCCACGACCTCCGACGGGATGGGGCCCGAGTGTAAGAACAGTCCGAAGGCCTTTCTAAATTTCAGGTTTGGAGAGTTTAGTAATACTCTTACTGTAAAATAGTAATAGTAGCAGGCGTATAGTCGGGAGCGTGCCCGCTGAGTTTACCGTATAACAGTGATATTAGCAGACATACAAACGGGAGCTTGACCGCTGCGTTGGTCACATACAAGGTGGCAGAGGCGCACCTCTTCGCGAGACAGCTGTGTGAAGAGAACTCCAGTGAAACCGCTCAATCGTTCAGACACGACGTGCAAGTTCTCTCGATATTCCGATTCTTGATCGCGTCCAAACGCGACTTGCATTACTTTATTCGATCCAAGAAACACCCTGGAAAACGCCCAAAAGCTGATCATATCTCAAGTGCAACAGGAAAGAGAAGCGCGCCTTGCATTTCAGAAAAGACGTTTCCAGAGGACAAGGCTGGATTCCGTTTTCCGAAACGCATTGCTTGAAGGCAAATGTAAAAGTCCGTCTGGCGCACAGCAGGAAATGCAAAGCGCTTTGCAACAGCGAACGCAGAGAAAATCACCAGAACTCTTCTGCACGAAAAAACGCGAATAACTAAGCAACTTACACATCAAGATAGTACTGCAAGTATTTATGAAGACATCAAATTAGAGGCGTACTTGCTTGTGTCCTTGATGGCGTCTTTCATATTTTTGAAGGCGTTGTTTCGCATGTTTTTGTATCGGAAGACGTAAAGGTGAGGATACAGATCGATCGCTTCACGCACCGAATCAATAAGCGACACTTTACGATCTTTGCCTTTTTTCTCTGTTTTTGCAAGTGTGACTGCGCAGTCCCGCAAAGATGGTGTTAGTATGTCCGAATATATCTCCCGAAACATAACAATTCGGGACAAGCAAACAGAAGGACACGCACCAACTTTGTTTCGCTTGGACTTCGGCATTTCTTTCTAACAATGTTTTAGGAATCCGAAACAAAAGTTTGCGTTAAGCTATATGAATAATAGTCTCTCTTTGGCGGCGAGCAGAAATGTTTGAGGTTCCAAACGGACGTTCGCCACCGCTGTCGCTGTTGTCGGGAAAAGCGACCCGTTCATTGGAAGTAATAGGCTACAGTTTGGAAATGGGCTACAGTTAACAGTAGTGAGTAGAGATAAAATCGACATTTGTGTCGCGATATCGTGCGTATTAATAATAATAATAGTAATAATAATAAAAACTAGCTACTACCCGTAGGGTCCGCATTCGGTATGAGGGTGTTCGCGTCACGGTTTGGAATAATTAAATACCCTCCCGTCTCCGACGGAGGGCCCATGCAGCCTTTAATACCCTCCCGTCTCCGACGGAGGGCCCATGCAGCCTTTAATTGCAGGAAAATCGCCGGAAGAAGATTGTCACACTTTTGTGATCAGGTAGGTGGTCGCCAAGTTTTACGACATGTGACGCAGTCCGCAAAGCTCCCAGAACGAAAGTTGGTGACACTACAGTTCTTGCATCATTAATTTCCTCGTCCAGAATGCCACTCTGGACGAGGATTCTGCCCGCGCGCGAACTTTGCATCTTTATTCCTAAATCCTCAAAAGCGACCATTTATATCATTTATATATCATTTACTGTATACTGATCTTCAGAACAAGGAACGAGGAACAAATTTTCAGCCACCTCCAGAGGTGTCTCAAACTTTTCTCCTCGTTTTGTGGAGTCCTCGCGCTGGGCAAGCGAATAAATTTGAGCCACGTGGAGTCATATCTGCCGAGTTCAGAATTTCAAACCGAGCTCGGTGAACGTTTTCAAGCAGAGCTTGGACAAAATAAACGTTTTCATCTTATCGTTATGGAACTTGTGACACAGGGCTGCAAAAAAACCAAGATATGGGACCGCTCCTTGCTCAAGCCTTACAGCAGACTTTGCCTGCCCAAGCCCGCGGAAACCCTTTGCAACCCATCACGAATAGTCAGTCCATCCCCGCTTCGGAACCCAACGAAAAGGCCCAAACCCCTGTCGTGCCAACCGTTGATGTTGACGAAAGGGTCAGAATACTGCTTTAGCAATATTCTGATACTTCAACTTGTTTTCATGGGTGTTCTACGACCTAATTGCGTGAGCATCCTTGAAAACGAGAGTCTTGCCGTGACCTCACACCTTGGAGCGTTTAATCGAGCATCCGCTAAACCCCCGCAAGGGCGGGGGTATATCGGATGGGCGCAACGGATGCGCAAGAGTCTCATCATCACTATTCTGTCCCTCTTTTTAGTTCACTCAATTCCAATCAAAAGATACAAGCAGAAATCAGTCGAAAATCAGTTTAACTTGTAAAGTTGGAACTTTGCGCAAAGCGGCAAGCTCGCGGGCATCTCAAAATGTCGAGATGTCCTCCCTTGATCCCAAGATTGTCGGTACCCCCGGGTTACTAACAGTCTTGGGAATAACATACAAACCATATGCGTGCTTAATATCACGTACATGGTTCAAATACTCAAGGTCAAACAAGGGCTATTGTAGTCCTTTCGGTAGCAACTATGAATGAATCGCCAGTTCGTTTCGGTCGGCTATCTGACGTGGAACTTGGTTTTTCCGACGTGTCACTCCGAATTTCGGGAACATCCGTGAGAAGATGCAAACCCCGATGCTCCTCACTCCTCGATTTATGTCCGGAAATTTTTGCGGCCACAGTTCCAAGAACTCCTCGCGCGTGCCCTCGCGATGCCTCGCGGTCCTCAGAATTTAAAATGAGGAATTTAATGATGCAAGAACTGTACTGTCATGAACGTCGCCTGTATGGGCTGGAAAAGGATTTATACACAAAAACGAATTTCCGCAGTCGGTCTCAGTCGTCGTCGTGGTCACACTGTGACTGGGGAGTGACACAGTGCAGTGTCACCTGAATTCTCGGCAGTGAATTTAAGATTCACGGCCGCGAATTCATGAATAGCGAGCGGCTCGTCAATCGTCAATCATGTCATCCATGTGATCATGTCACAGAGACAGTGCCACTGTCACGCTGGGGAAGAGCACGATCGCGATCTTGGAATACTACAACGGTAAAAAGGGTAAAAAACGCAAAAACTGCAATTGGTTTCAACGTTTCAACGTAACTTTCGAGAGACCCGGACGGCTTGAGTTGTAATTGTATTGCAAACTCGAAATGTCAGAGAGGGTGAAATATTGTCAGGGCTGATATGCGAGCCCACAAATATTATACAGTATATCAAATAAACACTGTGTTGTTGAACGACACACACAAGTGTAACAGTATAGCGGGTTGTGAGTTGCAGTCTCCGTAGAAGATCTGCTGAAGCACAACGCTTCCTCACTTTTATACCTACGTCACCCATCATCTTAGATGGTACCGCCATTGGGATGTGAACCCGAGACGTAGGTTGAACGACCAGCATGGTAGTAACGACTAGTTCGTTCATGCTGCACATGCGAGTTCTGCGCATGCTGAAAGCTAAAGATGGTTCTTGGTTTGTTTCCAAGATGTATCTTTGCTTTGCCATCTTCGAGTTCAATCATACGAACTCTCGATGACAGGGATGCCTGATGATATGCCATAATCATTTGGCGACATGTACAGTCATCGTCGACCGTACTGACGACTGTCATAAATGTATGACGCGACTCGACCTGTACAGTCATGATCGACCATACTGTCGACTGTCATAATAATATATGACACGACCGACTGTCATAATAATATATGACACGACCGACTGTCATAATAATATATGACATGACATGACATGACATGGATGACAGGTATGACACGTATGACATGTATGACACATATGTCATCGGTCATAACCCTGACAGATCTCCCCTCTTAAGAGAGTTGTGACCTCACAACGGGCATACCTTTGTATATGTCTTTGATGTCTTTGTTGTTGTTGCTTCTTGCTGGTACCAGTCTTCTTACACCGATTTGAGGCGTCCCTCATGGTGTTTTTAGGTTATTGGGGGGAACCGAGTCCACTTTAGTCCCTCACCTTAGGCATTTAGCCATACAGTCCTTAGGATGCAGCCCACCTTTCCGGAAATCGTATCGTTGAGTGACGTTCCAAGGTTCAATGAAGAGCGTTTTCGCGATACAATCCTACGCTGGATTACTGATTGATCCACACGTTATCATGTATGTCCTAGACGATTCAAAGCATCCGAAGTCTACGTTACGGATTATTTGCGCTAGCCGTCGTCGCCTTTGCGCGATCGATGATCCCACGATTATAACGAATTATATTCGAACGATTCTCGGCCTGATATAGTGCACCCAACTCTTCCTCCCCTCCTTAAGCTACTTTGGAGGATCCTAGGCGGTGATGGGGAGCCCGATTTCGATAATAAACGAACAAAGGGGCTTGTTTTAATGCAAATGGAGCGGCCCTGCTTAACGGAATTGGACTTATAATCCTTAACCGGTCTGCTCAACTCCTCAATATTTTTGTCCAGTACGCACGCTTTGACGAACATCTATCGCGATGAGTGAGAATGAATTCGCCACGTACTAATGTGAATTTTATTTAGTCATGTTTGTCAAGCACAACTTAGGATCACAACTCCTTCTACCTCAGTCATTATCTCCGGTAGCTTCGGATGACTGGCCAAGAATCCGATGACAAACCACGGTTTTGGCAAAGGTAGCATTTAGCTGTTTTTTATTTATCCACAGATATGATATCTCGCATGTGTGCGTATCTGTGCAAGGGTATGATTTTGAACAAGGCTCACTACACCTTTAGCAAGGAAGGATCAATTCCTGTTTTAATGCAACATAATGATAAACATTAAGAGCAAGGTTGTATAGATGATCGACATGTATTAGTATATATTACAAGAAGTAAGGGCATAAGGCTTAATATAATGTTTAGCCTTCATAGGCAGCTATAATGTCTGCTGCATTGGTCAGCTCTGTGGCTTTGACCCAGGTGTCATGCTCAGGACCGTAGCCTGCATATCGTACTAAATAGTATTTGACACCTCTAGTGAACTTATCCGAGAGTATATGTGATATCTCAAATAGTGGTTGCCCTTCTTCGGTGATCATCTGTGGCAGAGGCAAAGGTGCTTGAATCGAGTCGTTGTACAGCTCTAATCTGGAAACAGGCTGTACCGGATGAATACGGATATCAAGATTTCCGAAATCTAACTCGTATGCACGTCCATGGCTAAGCACTTTGGAAATAGTGAACGGCCCAATATATGGCTGCTTAAAGTGTCTGCCTGCCTCTGTCAAACCAGTCCATTGAATAAACTCGGTCCGTAAAAGAACTTTCTGCCCGACTGCGAACTGCTTAGGCATGTGAGTCTTATTGAATCTGGCTTGGCTAATTTCTGCTGCTCGGAAAATGTTGTCTACCGCGTTGGCATGAACAGCCGAGTACTGGTCAAAATGATCTCGAATAGCTTCTTGTATTGGAATAGGAGCTTCTGGCGGAATAGTAATAACCAGATCATGAGGCGAGAGTGGTTGCGCCATCGAGTCGAGATAAAATGGTGAATAACCAGTTGATGCAGAAACGGTATTGTTAATTGCAAACTCCATTAGAGGCAACTTGTCCTCCCACGAATTGGCTGAAGTATCATTGCAACAACACCTGAAAATGAAAATGCTACTAATCAGTTTGTAAACCAGAGGATGGTGAAATCAAATCATGAATCAACAATCTGAAATTTACCTGAGGATGTCCTCAATGAAGGCATGGCTTCTCTCATTGGCAGCATTCGACTGTGGATGGTGTGACGATGTCATGGACAATCTCGTACCAGTAGATTTCCACAGTGTTTGCCAGAATGTAGAGGTGAATCTGGTGTCTCGATCTGAGATGATGTTCCTCGGAAGACCATGGAGCTTGAAGATATGCTGCATATATATAGAAGCAGTATGCTGAGCTGTCCAGGTCATGCTGAAGGGAATGAGATGACAACGATGAGAGAATTGGCACATTACCACAAATATATTGTCGTGCCCATTAGTGGTGATAGGCAGATCAGTGATCCAATCAAGAGATACATCAAGCCATTTTGTCTTAGGCACAGAATATCGTATGTGTGCCTGACCATAAGGCTTGTGTCGCCTTGTTTTCTGGCGCTGACAAACGGGGCACTCCCGAATGTACTTGATAGCTGCCGTTGTCATTCCTGGCCAATAATACCGGCTACGCAGAAGATGAAGCATGCGATTTTTGCCTACATGACCAGAAATAGTGGCTGAGTGGCACTCATGAAGAAGAATGTGGCGAAGTTGTGTGATCTCACCGTCATCTGTGGGGACTTTAGCTGTTGGTGGAATGTACAGCTGTCTGCCATATATGGTCTTACGATAGATCAACCCCTGAATGAGCTCGAAGCTGTAGCTGCTGACTGACTGTGATGAAGTCGATGATGTCAGCTTAGCCAAAATAGTCTCTGCAAATGTGTCACGATCATATTCGGATATAATGATGTCGTGTAGCTGATGAGCTGATGAAGAAGATATAAGAGCAATGAATGTAGGATCTGCAGATGGAATGACTTCACTGATGTCCATGTGTTGAAGACAATCAGTAAGTTCAAAAAGTGTAGAGATACGCGTGAGTGCGTCTGCAACCTTATTCTTCTCGCCAGCGATGTGCTCTATACGGAAGTTGTACTCAGAGAGCTCATCCAACCACCGTGCCTGTTTGGGGCTCAGTGTGGATTTGGTCTGGAAATAAACCAGTGGCTGATGATCTGAGCGTACAATAGTCTCAGGAGCTCCCAACAAGATGTGGCGAAAGAATCGGAAGCCTTCCACAATGGCAAATAGCTCGATCTCAGGAATAGGCCAACGTCTCTGTGTATCGGATAGAGTGACGCTGTGATAGCCACATGGCTTCATACCTTTTCCTTGATCCTGGAGTAATACTTGGCCAACGTGTGTGCCTGATCCATCGACCTCCAAAATAGATGGCAGTTTCTGATCGGGAAGCTGTAATACTGGAGCGTTACAGATGGCACTTTTGAGGTTATCAAATGCCTGCTGCTGCTCAGTTTCCCAGACAAACTCTGCATTATCTTTAAGGAGACGATTGAGAGGTTCGGCAACTTTGGAGAACTTTGGTATGAATCTCCTAAATTGACCAACCATGCCCAAGAATGACCGAAGGGATGACTTGCCATCTTTAGCCATACGGCGTAGAGGCTGCTTTCCAACGGTAGGACCATAAGACACTGGAGGCTGAATTGCCATGACTGCTCTGATCCTGTCTTCGATGATGGATAGGCCTGCTTCAGATATGTGATGTCCGATAAAATCTATAGATTTGACGAACAACTCCACCTTGGAAGGCCTAATGAAGAACTGGTGATCTCTGCAACGCTGGAGGAACTGTCGAACATGCTTCACATGACTGTCAAAATCTGGACTGTATACAATAGTGTCGTCCATGAATATGACAAGGAACTGGTCGATGAAATCAAAGAATGCCCGATTTCCTACACGAAGTGCTGTTGCAGGAGCATTGGTCAATCCGAAAGGCATAACTGTCCATTCATAAGAACCGTATCTGGTGCGAATAGCAGTTTTATGTATATCATCCGGATGAATGGGGATTTGGTGAAAGAACTGGTTGAAATCAAATCTACTGAACCATCTTGATCCCTTCAGCTGCTCTAGTAGGGTGTCATGTGGTGGTAGTGGATACGTGTCCTTGATGGTGATGTTATTCAGGGCACGATAATCACAACACATCCTCCACTTTCCCCCTGGCTTAGGAGCGAAAATGATTGGGCATCCATATGGCGATGATGATGGACGAAGGATACCCAACTCGACATATTTGATGATTTGCCGTTTGAGTTCCTCCATCATGGGTGCTGGAATGGTGCGTACTGGCTGTGAAGGAGGCTTATGTCCAGGTTCGATGTCGATTCTATGATATCCACCTTCAAACCGCTCTGGCCTATGACCAGCCGGAAGATCCTCTTGGAAAACGTCTGAAAAGTCTTCTCTCACTTGATCACGTGCTGCTGTGACCTCGGGGTCTTCCATTGTGGTGTCTGAGTCTGATGCTGCAAAGACCAATTCACCATCGACCTCGGAGAGGAAAAAGAGATATGCTACGGCTTCTTCAGCCGAACCACTGGATCGAATGCGACGGAGATGTTTCCTCATAGTGGTGGCACTGACCAATTCCATTTCAGGAAGGCCATCTGAGTCTGGAGTCTGCTCAACTCTGGACAATACTGTGCGAATACTGGAGCCTGATGAATGCTTCCTAGTGATCGTCAGATTTTTGGTCTGAAAGTCAATATGTGGATTCCTCCTCTCCAACCAATCTTGACCCAGAATGACAGTGAATGGTTTCATGTCAATGATGTAGAGATCTACTGAATCCTTATACTTGCCCAGCGTGAATGTAGCATTGGGAAGATAGGATGTACAGGGTAATTGGCTTCCTCCAGCCAACCCCACTGAGAATGATGATGAATCTGATGGTGATATACCCAGCTGAGAAGCAAATTGTCTGTCGATAAAAGATGATGTGGCTCCTGGATCAACCAAAATGTGAGTATTCTGTCCATGGACTTTCCCCTTATACAGCAACAGCTTTTTCTGCGATTTCAGCTGTGCTGTCTGAGATTGCATCTGTGCGATGTTTTCTGTGGGATTATCCATCTGCTGAAACTGTAGTGTCAGTCTGGATAGGACTTCCTCTGAAATACTCTCAATCTGGCCACTTGCTTCAGTGGCATTTTCTGGCTGATCTACCCTCGGGGTGCTCTCATCACCGGTACTTGTGCAGTACCCGGAGAGTTTCCCTGAGCTGGAGCTGCTGGAACTGGAGCTGCTGGATCTGAAGTTGCAACTGCTGCATTGATACTATGCTGATTTTTTAGTTCCTTGACCAGGGTGTTGATTGTGTTAATGAGTTTGTTAGACCCATCTTTAGCACCCTGATTCTTCTGTGGCTGTCTCTGATTCTGAAAGGGATTCTGTGCTGGTGGCTTGCCTTTGATCTGCTTTCCATCATTGGTAGTGGTGGCCCAACAATCCTTCTCGATGTGACCTGGTCGATCACAACGATGGCAAGTCTTATTCTGATTCTGTTTCTGTGATTGTCCTTTTCCTTTTCCTTTTCCCTTGCCTTTGCCACTTTTTCCTTTATTCCTATTCTGATTGGACTTCTGACTGTCATTATGTTTCCAATTCTGCTTTTTGGATCTGTCGTATGGCTTATTGCCACGTCCTCTGTCCTTATCCTTTTTGGCTGGCCCTCCAGATGACTGTTCCTTCTGCCCTCGATAATGAAGAGTCTCTGATTGCTTCGAATGAACGACATAGTTCAAGTCGAGCAATATCTGTGTGGTTAGTGACCACGACATATTATTCCTTTCTGTCTCTGTCAGGAATCGTAAATGAAACTGTCTGCGAAGTTCCGGATCTACGCTGTTGACGAATCTGTCCTTTATCAACACATCTTCCAGTTCAACTGCTGCCAGTGCAGCCAGTGAAGTGAATGTGCGTAGATAATCTGAAAAAGTCTGGTTTTCCTGTTTCAGTGACATTAGGTGTTTTTTAGCCACTGATCTTTTATGGGGGTTACCAAACTGTCTGAGGAAAATCTCTCTGATTCCTGCAAATGTGGCATCTGGTTGATTTGCCACGACCTGGAAATAGTGTCGATCATTATTCTGTATGAGGGTCAGGAAAACTGTGATCAGGTCTTTATCTGGAACTCCTGGATACGTGAATTGGAAGTATCTATCCACGGTTTCCAACCAAACCTCTGCGTCCATTCCTGATTTGTACTGATTTGGTGGTGTCATTTTCACTTTGGGAACCAAACTGGATGGAACTGGTGCTGGTGCTGTATCTGGATCTGTGAAAATCATTGGAGGATTGTCTGCAGTATATTCTTCATCTGGTTCCTGAGGCTCGTTTTCAGGATCTCGATATCTGCTCATATCAGGCTTCATTCGGCTGATATTGTCGAAGAACCCTATCTTGTCGAATCTGGTCTGGGTATTATCATAACCAGCGTGCCATTTCGGGATCTTGAAACGACTGTATGCATCATATGAGCCTAAGATGTCAAAGAACCATGTAGACGGATCTGCATTGATGGGTGGAATATCTGGATCTTCTGCTTCTGCCATCTAATAAAGACAAAACACAACACCAAAATCTCTTCAGCTAACTGAGTGTGTGAAGATATATATATACCTATGTTATATATGGTATATCTGTATATTATGATGAGGTTATGCATGTACATATATCCACCTTCTTCCCCCCTCAAGGAAGTGTGTGATATAGTGGCAGTTGTCAATTGCCAATACCTCATTCAGCATGCATTCCTTATAGGAATCAGCTGTTACAGTTTTAGGGTAGCAGCCCTACAGTCCTTGGGTTGTAGCCCTGCAGTTTTTGGGTTGTTGCCCATAGCATTATCATGTCTATGATGATTTAGCATGATATAATAATGTTAAAAAACGAAGTTTTACGAAATAAAACTGGCATTTTAGAGCATATATAGTTACAGTGGCCCTGTTACTCAATACAGTGTTTAGGGTGTTACTTGATATCAGTAACCCTAATACAGGTAAAAAATAAGCAGTATGACGTTTTTGCAAAGATTTTTAAGCAAAACTGCATTTAATACCCACATAAACGTAAAGTGTGTTTTAGGAGGTACGTTACACCCCTGTTACACACATTTAATTTTAGGGTTGTTACAGGGCGTTACACATGCTGCATAAATCAGGGATTGATATTTGAGATATAAACATTCATTTTATCAAAAAAAATCAATCCGAAATTTTCAAAATGTGTTTTACGTACAGCATTTTGAGCGATTTATTGCCATAGCAATAGCGTTACCCATATATATTCAACACCTAATATTTTAGGGTGTCACACTGATATGACATGTGTCATTATGATTTTCTGATACCTTAATAGGTATAAAATCATAATCTTACATAAAATGGGCACACATTTTTCATTTTGGAATTAAACGTGGAGCTTTTTCACCTATTTTACAGCTTTTTTCAGCTGTCTGAAATATTGCTGTGGTGACATATTTCAGTGTAAATGTGAAATGTAAGTACAGAATCATTACAAGGAACTTCACTTTTGCATATGACATTTTTTCATAGCAAATAAGTGAGTTGTGCTGTATATCAACATTTACAGTTGACAGCATTCTGGGTTTTACTGATTTAAACCCATGCACAGCAAATGTACTTTTCTGGTTATATATATATTAATCAACTTAAGTGGAAACAGCCACTTTAGCGACATTTCTCAACCTATGATTTGTTTGAGCATAGGTCTGTGCTCTTAAGATTTATCAAAGTGATATATCTCATTTGGAACAAATCTGGACTTTGCTGGATACAATCACAGCAACTTCACACAACACATTTATGTGTGTGTGAATGTCCTTTACACTATTGTCAGAAATCATGTGAAAACTGATCTGTATGTTACATGCAAATTGAGCTGATCAATTCTGAATCAACTATCATAATGCAATGTACTTGTTGTAGTTGCTCCAGCTGATATGTGAGACGAATGGACAATGCTCAGCAGTGACCAGCTGCTTATTTGAGCATTGTATAATGCCTTCGGGTCTGGAGATATTCTCCATCCAGCCCTTCAGCATGTAGTTTTATCCTGTTTACCTTAGCTATCGCCATCACTGACATCCAACACGCACATGTGTTTGTCGGATGGTATCTATATTATCATGCACATAGTTGACATTATAGTTGATCATTTCACTTACTGAGTCAGTGAATGTCATTATACATAGTAATGTCAGTGGTGTGTGCATTGTGTAGGTACTTGCTGATTTAGTACTTGTAAGTGTGTGTGTGAATTATTTACTATACACACTTGTATGTAGGTGACTTCTGGTATTACAATACACCAAGATGATTTATCATGCAGGATGATCTGTATACCATGTACTGAATAAATCTAGCATGATATATATATCAGCTTAGGGGTTATTGTAATCCTGTATACTCTCATTTACAATAATGAGTTGCTTGATTTATTTCACATGTAGTTCCGGTGAGCATTCCATTCAGTGATCCACCATAGAACGAACATGCTCATCCCAAATCCTTCGTCAGAGCATGTCGAGCTAATTATGGTGTTAAGATCACCTTCAGGCACCTTACACTTACATGGGTTCCAATATAGCTTACATGCACTGCAGTATGCTTTGTGCATTGTATAATGTATTGTGATGTGATGCCATGTGTCCCAGTTGTTAACGTGATCAAACTGGTATGTACATTACAGCTGGTATCGTGATCAAGCTGTATGAATAATAATGCATGCACAATCACAGTGATGCTCAGTATAATAATGTACAGGTGGTGAAATGCACATCTGCTGCATGCACTCAGTATATACTCATGATAGTGTATACTGCAAGTATGTGTGTGTGTGTGTTGCTGCAGGTATTATTATCTCCACACACTCGACTTTTTGCACACACTATGATGTTGCTGCAGAGTATTCAATGATCTGTCATGTTGAGCGTGTGTGTGTGTGTAAGCTATTCACACAGCATTTATGCAGTTCACACTCATGATTGTAGGTTGATATAATCTGACAGTGAATAGAGTATAGTATCTCAGCAAACATTAGAGTATTATATGGCATGCTGCAGTATATTGTCATCATGCGTCCGTTCAGGATAATCCCGGATAGTATACATATATTCTGTCAGGACACCGTGACGCGCGCAGATGATGAATCAGAGATTATTGCAAGTATCGATAATGACGGTATGTTGATGACACTTCGCATACTGACATCGTCATAAAAAATTGCAAAATAATCATCGTGTACAGTAAGCGATTTGCTGCGATCATGAAAATCACGATGGTGCGCGCTGATGATTAAGAGCACATCTCGTCGCAGTATGTCTAGCACATGATACGAGTGCTAATTTTCGCGCGGATACTGATTCCGCTGATGATTTCTGCGTCCGCATCTCATTTGCGAATTTTTGTACAGCTGCGAATCGTATATGCGCATACATATGATCACTGCGCGCATGTATGCCGCATGCACACCTTGTCGCGCAGTATAGGTGACGATCAGCTGCTGTATACGATCTGCGAATGCGAATGCGTCGATATATCCTCGCGCACTATCTTCGCTTATACAGCGGTCAGTATATGCAGTATATCAATGTTTATGCGATCGCGACGCCAGATATTACTCGCGCTCCGCAACCTGCATACACAAAATTTTTGATATCTACGCGCTGCACACAATTGAGTTCTCGTGCTGTTCGTGCCTTGACGAGCTAAATTAGAATACCATTATGTCAGGGCTGATATGCGAGCCCAC
The DNA here is from genome assembly GCA_001247695.2 of Cymbomonas tetramitiformis. Lineage (NCBI taxonomy): Eukaryota > Viridiplantae > Chlorophyta > Pyramimonadophyceae > Pyramimonadales > Pyramimonadaceae > Cymbomonas > Cymbomonas tetramitiformis. Next base: position 6,019 of record LGRX02009373.1, on the reverse strand, counting down.
AAATATTATACAGTATATCAAATAAACACTGTGCTGTTGAACGACACACACAAGTGTAACAGTATAGCGGGTTGTGAGTTGCAGTCTCCGTAGAAGATCTGCTGAAGCACAACGCTTCCTCACTTTTATACCTACGTCACCCATCATCTTAGATGGTACCGCCATTGGGTCGTGAACCCGAGACGTAGGTTGAACGACCAGCATGGTAATAACGACTAGTTCGTTCATGCTGCACATGCGAGTTCCGCGCATGCTGAAAGCTAAAGATGGTTCTTGGTTTGTTTCCAAGATGTATCTTTGCTTTGCCATCTTCGAGTTCGACATACGAACTCTCGATGACAGGGATGCCTGATGATATGACATAATCATCTGGCGATGAATATGGGTGGACACCGGCACGGGAGTGGGGGTGACAGGGGACAGATGACAGAATTCCCCAGTTGCGCAACGGGGAAACTAAAAGACTCCAAGGAATCCCAGAAAAGGCACTATTTTTATCGGGATATGCCACTTTCCCAGAAAAATAAAATGACTGGTCAAAATTTGAGCTGACGTGGCAAAACCTTATAGACACGGGAACCAAACGCGGGGGTGGACTTGCACTGAGAAGCTTCCTAGCGTATTTCCCTCACTGAAACCAATTGTTCAATTTGTAGTTTCATCTGGTTTGAAGCCTTTCTTGCGAGATGAGATTGGTTTGAGCGTACACAGCACTTCATATTGATACTTCTAGGTGGGGACTCCGGCTGTCCGTGCCTCCCATCAACCGAGGTTCCATGGAAGGCGCGGATCCCGCGGAGTTCCGCTCACGGTCAACGCACGTCATCGGAACATTCTACGGCCAAATGAACGCAATGAACGCTTTAGTTAACTCATACCGCACCTTGACATAACTTAGTGTGGTTGAATACCCAAGTTATGACGCGGTATGGCATCCCGCGATCCGCTTCGTGCCCGAAGCCCGAAGCGGATCCACGGGATGCCAATACTTGATCCGTGATGTACAAAGTCGCGCTAAGCGTCTGAGACTTTCCAGCATACTTGTGTGAGATATAAAAGCTAAATTTTGTAACCTAATCACGTTAATCTTTTCTCATTTGTACACACTGCAAAACTGCACAACAGACCTTCGTTCGTTCCCCGTAAACGGGTTTTAACCCAAACGTGAAATAAGCGTGATTCGACTGCCGGGATCGTTTCTAACGATCTGCAACGGAGATCTAACGGTCTGTATTCCTGACTTCGGAGGTTTGTCTGCCTCGTTTCTTCAGAACGAGACGAATCCAATGTTGGACGCCTCCAACAGTAATACAGTATCGATCCGCGATAAGTCGCGATCATCATCATGGTGCCATCCACCCACTCTTTTCACCAGTGTTAAGGACTGTCATTTTGTCCCCTGTCATCCCCACTCCCGTGCCGGTACCCAATGAATAGCGAGCGGCTCGTCAATCGTCAATCATGTCATCCATGTGATCATGTCACAGAGACAGTGCCACTGTCACGCTGGGGAAGAGCACGATCGCGATCTTGGAATACTACAACGGTAAAAAGGGTAAAAAACGCAAAAACTGCAATTGGTTTCAACGTTTCAACGTAACTTTCGAGAGACCCGGACGGCTTGAGTTGTAATTGTATTGCAAACTCGAAATGTCAGAGAGGGTGAAATATACTGGAGATATGAGCATAAAAGAATTTTATGATGCGGAAAGGATAAACGGAGAAATATTACAGGCTGAAAGACGCAAGGAATGGAATAGCAATAGTCAACGTTTGTTGAAAGAAATCAAACATAGGAGCAACGACAAAAAACGCCAAGATGCGAATTACTACATTCGGAATCAAGAAGTAAAACTTGATACCGAACGTAGACGATATGAAAAGAACAAAGAGTATATAAAGCAAAAGGCGAAAGAGCGCTACGAGCTTAACAAAGAGAAACGGAAACAACAAATGCGTGATTACCGATCGAGGTGCAAAGCGGGCGGTCTCCCTCAACGTAGATCCTATGACGATAACGGTGATTGTCTTAGCTATACCGCGAAAGGAGTCGCTCCGGTATTCATGTACCCGGTAACAGATGAAGAGTTCAAGATGCCGGAGGATTCTTGGCATGCACACGCGCGGAACCGGGCTTTCGAAGCTAAACAACAATCTCGAGATCAAGCTAGCGCAAATTAGATTAACGCGTGTGCATATGCAAATGTACAAAGGCTTTTTTGAAAGCCACCATAAATTACGATGTTTTCACGTACTCTTCTAACTTAGTTGGTTTGCTCATCGAAGAATCTCTTCGTAAAGGAACTCCGCCAATCCAAATTGCGCTAGTGACGCTAGCGCAATTTGGACTTGGACTAGCGACATCCGTCGATTCCTGCAAAAGTGATATTAACATAAAGTTATATTACATAAAGACATGGAACATATTTGAGTCAAAATTTAATGTTTTGCTCATCTACGAATATATTTCATCACTAGACAGTGTGCACACGCACCAAAAGAAAAATCGAATTGACTGTAATCTCAGTAAATCTAAATGAACATGCAAGATATGCAACATACTACTACTGTAGGTGTCACTGTAGTTGCTTCTCGTGTCACTGTAGAGGCTAGAATAAAGAGTGTCACACCGTCGTTGTCGTCGTCGTTGTCGTCGTAGCCCTTTTGTGTGCCAGGTGATACGTCGTCGACATGTGACGCAGTCCGGAAAGCTCCGAGAATGAAAGTTGGTGATGACACTGTCAGCAACGTTGGGAATTACAGTGACCGTGTGCATTATGACGCACTTTTTTGATCGCCCCCCAGGACGAGCTCGGTCGTTCGATATGCGCGCGCAAACGGTCGAGATCTCACATTGCCAGTCAAGATTGGTTCCCAAAAAACCGAATTTAAAAATATTAAAATCTCGAGCTTCCACAACCCTGCGCATTGATGGGGGTGTGATACTGGTGTGTGCATTATGACGCAACGCCTTAATATGGGATTTGTTATGAAACATACTGATCGTTCGGTGCCAGTGTATAAATATACGGAAAATCTTGATTTGCACCCAAACGTCGTGCCCATATGAAAATTTTGACCACCCCATGGTATATAAGGCCCGTGCTACACCGGATTTTGGTACACTGTCGAGAAGCAAATAAGATTCGTTTCGCCGGGTCATACAGTCTCCATATGACCCGGCGATCATTTTCAGACGAGTTATTAAATCTATAAATCACAGTCCGCGCGATCAGATTAAAATCGACATTCGCCTCATCGAACGTGCGAAACGACTTAAAAAGGAATATTTCGGGCAAACGCGCGTCGGTCCGACGTGGACAACATCATAAAAACGTGCTGGTGTGTACAGATCGCGTCCGCGTCGTTTTTAAAAATATAAATGCAGATTTTCAAATTGCGGAAGACTCCACGTCGAAAACTAGACGACCCCATCTTGAACAGTGTCTGTGATTGGAAAATGCAGCATATTTCAGTCCAGCGATACACGATCTTCGCACCCCAGCTAGCCGGTGGTCTCTCTGAACCGTTCCCGTTTTTTTGATATGATGATCCAGGATTTGTCGCAGGCGACATTTGGGTGCATTTGGGTGCAAATGTTGTCTTCGGTTTACAGTTTACAGTTTACTGCTTTCGAATTCCTGGAAAATTTCACGAAAATGAGCTATCAGCACATTCATGTAAGTGTTGAAGGCAGCAAACTGTGGCAAACATGCAAAGGCCCGTGCAACCGGAACCGATTCTGTTTGCAAATGCCAAGCCGCTATGCACAAATATCTCAAGGAACTCACCCCTTTAAGGCGGCTGCACCTCTCGGCTGCGAACGGCCTTTTGCCGTTGCCACTCGCTCTTTCCACCTGCATATCGTTACCAGAGGATGTCGTCATTGCCGACGGTTCGTCACTCTCGTGGGTGATGCGGGAGGTTGCCGACTCTGCCGAGTCACGCAAGCCAGCCGAGCTCGCCACAAAGTCCGCGAGAGGGCCAGGTTGAGGTCTGGCGGCATGTGGGGCGCCTATAAATCCCACGTTCTTCGAAGGTTGGTCGTGATCCCTTTTCAGCACTTCGATAACTTGACCCAAGACGAAAGGATAGCCTTCGGAGCGCACTGCGGCGTGAAGATCGTTAAGAGTTTGACCTTGTATTTCGGTGGCAAAAATTTGAAGCATCAAGTAAGACTGGGTTTGTTCCGTGAGATCGAGGTTTCGAAAGTCGCGTGTCTCATTTGTCAACCTCTCGACTACTTCCGCCGGAAGGGAACTTGCTATCGCACGGTACATGCTGTTTACCAAATATTCAACAAACAACTTATGCCGGTTAGGCTGTTCGCGGTGAGCAAGGCACTGAAAATGCAGCGGAGGCGTGCATGCCATTTCTGTTGCGGTTCTTATAGCATGTCCTGGAATTGTATCGACAGATCAAACCATCTTTATCTTATCAAACCAAACGAAACCCGAAACCGAATACCGAAACGAAGGAAACGAAAGCTTGGTGGTCATGGTCTCAGAACTCAGATCGTCATCCGATCGTGATGGTCATGCGATCGAATGGTAATTTGCGTTGGTGAGCTGAACCTCACTCGACTGTCATCGTCTCACACCTCCGCTCGTGACCTCCACCTGTTATTAGGCCCGTGCAACACCGGATTTTGGTACACTGTCGCGAAGCAAATAAGATTCGTTTCGCCGGGTCATACAGTCTCCGTTCAGCCGCCGCACTGCCCCCCCCAAAGCAGCATGGCCCTTGAGTCATCCGCAGGTAACTCCTCGGCCTTCCTCTCCCTCCCTCCCTTTAAGCCCTGCCTAGGTACTCAGCCTTTGCCCTACATTAATCATGGATGGAGTGAGGATGACTTGATGTGATTGAGGTGCTACGCATGCCCCACAGGCGCATGCCCCTCAGCCGCCGCACTGCCCCCCCCAAGCAGCATGGCCCTTGAGTCATCCGCAGGTAACTCCTCGGCCTTCCTCTCCCTCCCTCCCCTTAAGCCTTGCCTAGCTACTCAGCCTTTGCCTAGCATTAATCATGGATGGAGTGAGGATGAATTGATGTGAGTGAGGTGCTACACATGCCCCACAGGCGCAGGCCCCTCAGCCATCGCACTGCCCCCCGCAAGCAGCATGGCCCTTGAGTCATCCGCAGGTAACTCCTATGGCCCTTGAGTCATCCGCAGGTAACTCCTCGGCCTTCCTCTCCCTCCCTCCCCTTAAGCCCCGCCTAGCTACTCAGCCTTTGCCTTGCATTAATCATGGATGGAGTGAGGATAAATTAATGTGAGTGAGGTGCTACACATGCCCCACAGGCGCAGGCCCCTCAGCCATCGCACTGCCCCCCGCAAGCAGCATGGCCCTTGAGTCATCCGCAGGTAACTCCTCGGCCTTCCTCTCCCTCCCTCCCCTTAAGCCTTGCCTAGCTACTCAGCCTTTGCCTTACATTAATCATGGATGGAGTGAGGATGACTTGATGTGATTGACGTGCTACGCATGCCCCACAGGCGCAGGCCCCTCAGCCGCCGCACTGCCCCCCCCAAGCAGCATGGCCCTTGAGTCATCCGCAGGTAACTCCTCGGCCTTGCTCTCCCTCCCTCCCCTTAAGCCCTGCCTAGCTACTCAGCCTTTGCCCTACATTAATCATGGATGGAGTGAGGATGACTTGATGTGATTGAGGTGCTACGCATGCCCCACAGGCGCAGGCCCCTCAGCCGCCGCACTGCCCCCCCCAAGCAGCATGGCCCTTGAGTCATCCGCAGGTAACTCCTCGGCCTTCCTCTCCCTCCCTCCCCTTAAGCCTTGCCTAGGTACTCAGCCTTTGCCCTACATTAATCATGGATGGAGTGAGGATGACTTGATGTGATTGAGGTGCTACGCATGCCCCACAGGCGCAGGCCCCTCAGCCGCCGCACTTGAGTCATCCGCAGGTACAGTAACTCCTCGGCCTTCCTCTACCTCTTTCCCCTTAAGCCTTGCCTAGCTACTCAGCCTTTGCCTTACATTAATCATGGATGGAGTGAGGATGACTT